>VXAX01006658.1:1522484-1605478 GCA_013399835.1 Leptocoma aspasia | reverse complement strand
CCGCCCCTTCACGGCCTCCCGCCGCACCCCCCGCAGGCCGAGGGCAGCCGCTGTCGCACCCGCCCCGCCGGGGGCGCAGGGGCGGGGGCTCGGAGAACGAGCGGCATCTCAGCCGGGCTCCCTGGCTGGCCACAGCGAGCTCCGGGAGCCTCCGTGCAGGAACGCTGCTCCGTGGCTTCACTGAAGAAAAACGAGTGACGCTGATGAGCTCGATAAAGCGTTGAAGGAGCACCTCTCCAGCACCTGCCTCGAATGTTGATCTCGGAGCATCGTGGCCTGAGACGATTCTCAGGTCTCCAGCTGTTCTATTCGAGGCCCATTTGAAGGATGATTAACAAAAGATTTAAAAACAAGTGAAAGTCCCCACCTTTCCCGGCTGTGACAAGGCAACAGACTCCCACTGTCGAATGTGCGGTCTTTAAGTACAAGCTTGAAAGAAAGGCTGACAGTTCATGAGATGACAGGGCACAAACATGGTTAAACACCAAGAGACTTGCCAGTGACACACAAAAATCCAAGCATACTTTTGCTTTTTCCTCTTAAGATTTCCAAGTTCTCCTGTCTTCCCCCATGTCTTGTTGTGAATGTGAATTATTGTTACCACCCCTCCACGAGCTCACGTTTCTTTTCTGTCCTGTTTACTGAGCTCGCTGTTCACAGTGCTTTTACCTCTTCTGCTCCCTACTCTGATTTTTCTTTCTCCTTCTTCCTGTCCCCACCTCCAAAGCTGTCATACCAGCTGTCATAACTCCTGCTTATTTACTTCAGTCCTTCTCACCTGCCATTTCAAACCTTTCTTCCCTCTTTGAAAAGCTTGTTTTTAATTTATTGGGTTTTTTCCCACCTTCACTTCATCTATGAACTTCTTTCACCCTCTTTTGAACTTCAGTATTTTCTTCTCCATTTCTGCAGTTCATTGTCTGCTGTTAGTGTTTTCCTCTCCAGGCCAGCTCACCTTTCCTCTTCAGAGCTCCAGCCCATCCCTCCACCTGGTCTCTTGTGTGAGATCCTGGATGTACTGCACAAGATGGATGTACTGCACAGATGGCAGCCATCAACCACTCCTCCAGGCAAAGCAGAGACCTCGGCAGTGATTCTCTGATGCCCCGTGGTTTTTCGTGTCCCTTAAGACTCCTTTGCGGCCCCCGTGAGAACAAGTTAACAGATTTTTATATATATAGTATTCACCCAAGAGCTCTGAAGATATCATGAATGAAGTAAATTGCTCACAGAAAGATGGCACCTGCAATTAAAGCTAACACTCACTCAAAAACTGTGGGAGAAGTGGAAAAATAGAAAGGCCAAAGGAATCAGGATGGCAGTTCAGAAGTCACAGAGCTCTAGTTTTATATTACTGCCACGTAAGTCACATGAAGTAATAACTGAAATGCATTAAAGGGAACACAATATAAAGACTCATTAAGTCTCTGTATGCGAAGCCAAGTCTCCAATTTATCATGTATTTAGATGGCAAGGGACCAGAAAAGTCTGCTTTAAACCTTGGGGAAAAAAAAATCAAAAGAGCTTGTAGCTAAGCATTGTACGGATAAGAAAATACATTTATGTAGTCGCAGATGGTAAGGATAAAGCAGAGAAAGAGAACCTTCTGGAGAAGAGAAGGTTGGGTTGTCTCGCTTGGTTGTACCTCGCCAGCCGTCTTTAAAGCAAGCAAAATAGTCATTAATCCTGGTGACATCACNGCACAGATGGCAGCCATCAACCACTCCTCCAGGCAAAGCAGAGACCTCGGCAGTGATTCTCTGATGCCCCGTGGTTTTTCGTGTCCCTTAAGACTCCTTTGCGGCCCCCGTGAGAACAAGTTAACAGATTTTTTTATATATATAGTATTCACCCAAGAGCTCTGAAGATATCATGAATGAAGTAAATTGCTCACAGAAAGATGGCACCTGCAATTAAAGCTAACACTCACTCAAAAACTGTGGGAGAAGTGGAAAAATAGAAAGGCCAAAGGAATCAGGATGGCAGTTCAGAAGTCACAGAGCTCTAGTTTTATATTACTGCCACGTAAGTCACATGAAGTAATAACTGAAATGCATTAAAGGGAACACAATATAAAGACTCATTAAGTCTCTGTATGCGAAGCCAAGTCTCCAATTTATCATGTATTTAGATGGCAAGGGACCAGAAAAGTCTGCTTTAAACCTTGGGGAAAAAAAAATCAAAAGAGCTTGTAGCTAAGCATTGTACGGATAAGAAAATACATTTATGTAGTCGCAGATGGTAAGGATAAAGCAGAGAAAGAGAACCTTCTGGAGAAGAGAAGGTTGGGTTGTCTCGCTTGCTTTAAACCTTGGGGAAAAAAAAATCAAAAGAGCTTGTAGCTAAGCATTGTACGGATAAGAAAATACATTTATGTAGTCGCAGATGGTAAGGATAAAGCAGAGAAAGAGAACCTTCTGGAGAAGAGAAGGTTGCGTGGAGAACTCGTAGAAACCTTCCAGTATCTGAAGGGGGCGTTCTGGGAAGCCAGAGAGGGACTTTTCATCAGGGATTGTAGTGACAGGACAAGGAATAACGGAAAAAGGGGAAAATTNGGGTAATGGGTGCAAACTGAACAAGGGGAAATGTAGGCTGGATTATTAGGAAGAAGTACTTTCCTGTGAGGGTGGTGACACACTGAACAGGTTGCTCAAGGAGGTTGTGGATGCCCCAACCCTGGCAGTGTTCAAAGCAAGGTTGGATAAGGCCTTGAGCAAGCTGGTCTAGTGTGAGGTGTCCCTTTCCAAGGCAGGTGCTGTAGAACTAGATGATCTTCAAGGTTCATTCCAACCCTTTAACAGTCTATGATTCCATGAAAACCCGTCTCTTCATCACGGCAAGAGTCACGTGCAGCACCATTAAACCCTGCGCCCTTTAAAACTCATACTCCATGAGCAGAGGAAGCAAGCAATGAATTATCAACCTGTGCAAACCGCAGAAAGTGGTGATGTCACCAGGATTAATGACTATTTTGCTTGCTTTAAAGACGGCTGGCNCCTCCCGCGGGAGGCCGGGCGGGCCGGGCCCCGCCTGCCCGGCATGGCGGAGGAGCGGCGGTTCCTCTCGGCCTCCGGGGCGCCGATCGCGCTGCGGCGCCAGCAGCACAGCGCGTCCTGCCGGGAGCTGGCGGTGCGCGGCCCCCGCCTGCAGCTGCGCTCGCTCAGCGCCGCCACCTCCGCCGTCTGGCTGGCGGCCTACGGGCTCTTCGCGCTCAGCGAGGTACCGGCCCCGCCGCCGCCGCCCTCGGGCCCCTCCGCGGCTCGGGCCCGGCGCCGGCTGCGCCCCTCAGCCCGTGTCCCTCTGTCGCACCGGGGCGCCCAGGGCAGTGCCGCGGGCTGGGCAGCCTTGGCTAGCGGCGCCCGGGGCATGGAGGGCGGCCGGAGCCCGTGGGAAGGCGCTCGGCGCCGCTCCGGGGCATCCCCCGCGGCCCGGGCACGCCGAGCTGATGCGTGTGTGGGGGCAGAGGGAGAGCTGTGCCAGCCTGAAGGCCGCGGGCTGCCCCCTGCTTTGCCCCGGGGACTTCTCGGGTGCCGCCGTTGGTTTATAGCTTTTTGACAGATAAGGTAGATGTATGTCTGGGTGCTGAGTGATGCCTGGCACACGTTTGTGAATCCAAATAACACGTGCTCGCTTGGAGAGATGAGTTGTGAGAATTTGGAATTAAGGAGGGATTGAAGAACGTGAATGATTTTTAATCCCCCAAAAGGAATTTTTCTGAGTGACTCAGAGAGCACTGCACCATGAATGTCATCAATTTTCACAGCTGAGGCAGAAAGATGTTTGCAGTACAGATTTCAAAATCTGCTGATTTCTAAACTAATGCTTTTGGATTTATCAAAAACTTGACCCAAACCAGTTATGTCCAGACTGAATTCAGTAGCTTGACCAAAGAAGCTGGTCACTGTGACTCATGCTTTGACTTGCACATCAGGTTTTTTTTCAGTAATCTTTCATAAGAAATGAAGATAGAGGTTGCATTATAAGTCAGTTGTCAGGAGTCAGATAGGAATAGATGGTTCACGTTCGAGTTGTTTTTTACGAAAGCATACCTCAGTCAGTGGTTACCGCCCACTGCCCTCCTGCTTGCCTTTACACGTGCTCTTGCAGCCTGCGTGCAAGTGACTGCGATTCTTCCTTTTGCCAGGAAATCAGGTCTGAAAGTGTCTCTCTTTTTTGTGGATTTCAGTGTCTGTACTTCATGACTGTTTTTTCCCCCTGTATACTTGCCATGGTTTCTCTAGCTGACCTGGTGGTACAGGCCCAGCTTGAGTGGTAGGGCTGTGCAGTTCTGGTTCTTTAGGAAGTGTCAGTTATAACTCTCATTCATGGGTAGGTGGCCTGGAGTTCTCTAAAACATGTCCCAGAAACAGGTTGTAGGTTGTGGGCCTTTAGAATTTATTACCAGGTCTTCAGATGATTTACTGGTGACTACAGTGTCATCAGTTATATATTAAAATGTAACAGCATCCCAAGATTGCAGCATGCAAAAGACATTGATCCTTAGACAAAGTACAGAATAAAGCAAATTTTCTTTGGATTGGTATTTAAGGCAAGAAGAGGGCGAGGTTTGAACAAGTTTAGACTGGCAGTTCATAATAAGAAAATCACCAGGGCAGTGTTTATCCTGAAGGAGGTTTCCTCTGCTCGGAGAATCCACCCTTGGTTCTTGTAAACATTTCACAACACTTTTGTCAGTGACACCATCTTTAGAAGTTGGTATAATACACTGTCATTGATAAAACTGGCTTGTTTGGGTTGAGATTTCTGCATTGAAAGGGAATAGAATTTTCTTGGAGTTTTCAGTTTCCGCTCCCAGTTCTTTTAGTCCATACTGCAAATACTGATTTAAACCTCATTACATATATATCAGCCAGCCAGGTGAATAAAAGGACTCTACCTAAGTAAAAATGCTTTGCACCTGTAGCTTTAATATACAATTTACTGTGCAATTTTACTTTCTCTAAAGCTGTGTTAAAGTAATTGTAAGACCAGAGCTCTGCCTTTCCTTGGCTTGCTTACAGAACAGCATGGTGCTCTCTGCTGCCATCTTCATCACGCTGATTGGCCTGATCATATACCTGCACTTTGTGAAGATTGACCAGGAATCCCTGCTGGTCATCGGCTCACTCGGCATTCAGGTGACTTCATCCTATGCCTCGGGGAAAGAGAGCACAACCTTCATTGAGATGGGTCAAGTGAAGGATGTGGTTATCAATGAAGCCATCCATATGGTAATCATACAAAGTCTGTCTGCTTGTGTCTGGGCACACGCACATCTAGTGTATTTTCATGAGCATGATTTACCAGAGCAATTAAACACAGCACCATCCATAGCTTTACTGACATCAGGAGCTTTATTTCAGATTTTTCTCCTTATTCTGTCATCTCTGTCCTTTAAAGGAGAACTCAAACCAAACAAGTAACCTCAAAAAGCCAAATCCATCCCTCGGATAATGCCACTGGCATTGAGCTGGTGGGTTTAGTTCTTTGTGTTATCCTGTTCTTACAAATCCTGATGCCCAACTCCATATGTAGTCAAGGTGGAGATGAGAAGCTAAGACAACACAAGTGATGGTTTTTCCTACTGCCAGGTTTTTCTGCAAAGCTCCTGTAGAAAAGCAGACCTTACCCTTCTAGCATGTGTGTGTTCTTTTCAGGTTAAAAACTTACTAGAAAAAACCAGGCAAAATTATTTCTTTATTGAGTGAAAGCTATTGATACAAATTTGTAGACTTGACTGTGACCTGGTAGAATTTGCCTTCAGCCCAGTGAGTTGAAACAGATCCCATTTCTGTATTAACTCCAGGCAGTTTGGTAGCATTTTTATACTCCAGTGATTTTTGTCTTTTTGTCTTGCAGCAAAAAGTTATCTACTACCTGTGTATCCTGCTCCAGGACCCTGAAGATCCTCAGGGAGTATCTGAGGTTGTGCCACTCTTTCAGGTGAGTTTGATGGAATGGTGGAGAAGTCCAGATTGTGGTTTCTGTGTGCACCAGTTGTGTAAGCACATTTTTATTCCACTACAGGTAGCTGATGACAGTTGCCTTTCCCTAGCTGGGCTGTCAGGGTGGGTGGCATTTGAAATCTCACAGAACTACATACCAGGGATAGGTTTTTTCATTTGCTCTCCATTCAGACAACAGGGAGTTGTGTCAATCTGAACCCAGCCAGGCACTAAAGCCAGCATGAGCTAAAAGTCTTTGACTCACATAGGGTGCTGCGGTCTTGTAGAGCTTTCTGTGCAGTCCTGTGCTCAGGCTTACCACCATAACTCTGGCACTGTGCTGCAGTTGATTTTTCTCTCAGCTCTGTGTAGCAAAAGTTCTCATAAATTCTCCTTGGCATTGGAATGACTTCCCCTGCCTGACATCCTGACAAAGATCATGGTACAAGCCATGACCAATTTGTTTAATGTGTTTATAATTGTTTTAATGTGCTCATAACTTGTTTGTGTTGCTGTTACCTCATCTCCCCTCTCTCTTCTCTTGCTAATGTGTTGTGACTGTTCATAATCCCACTTTTGGAATGGATTTGCTTTGTGTGTGTTAATGCCTAACACAACACTGCCCTTATCCTTGAGGGGTGGTAAGCAGTACAGAGGTACCTCACTTCTTAGACTGCTGAGCTGTAGAGCCCTCTCTGACCTTAATTCACCTGCTGCTGGTGGCTGTTCTGTAATCTGTGTACAGTTTGTGACTGGATACAGTCAGTCTTCAGCTAAATACCTAGGAGTATTAATAGTCTGTTCCATTTATACTTGTTGCTAACTCAATCCCACAATTGTAAAGATGTTTAGTAACAGTAGTATAAATTAGGTATTTCTCATATAAACAAGGGAAAAAGTAGATTTGCTGGAAATCAACAACTACTAAATTCCAGATAGCTGCATTCAAGTACCTGATTTTAGTTAGATATGCTCCTTTCCAGGTTCAAAGGGTCTGCCTGGCATCTGTATTGTTTCTCTCTTTTTTTTTTTTGACCTTTCAACTCTGAACAGTTTTATTTTCATGGAAATACCTTAGTACTGGTAGAGTTGACTCCAGCAGCAAAGAAGGTGCGTAACCTTTCCATTTTGAAATTCAGTACCTGTCTGTAATTATTTTAACATGCAAGTTAGTATGTTAGTTTTGAAAGAGCAATGATTAGTAACTTTATTGTGTCTCCTTCATTTGGCTTCTAAGTTATTGTCAGTCTTCAAAAATACAATTTCCCATGTCACTCAGCCCAGGAGCCTTCCTGCACGGATTTGACCTTTTATTCTCTTAAGCAACTCTTGCAAGGAGGCATTTGATGGACTTTACACAGCAATGCTGTTTTGGGAGCTCAAAAGTTATAGGATCATAGGGACTGTGGGACCATGAAACTTTAACTTCCTTGCTGGTTTTAATCTGGTTCAGGTTAGAATTGATGAAAAATCAACATATGTACTTTGACCACTGTTTGCTGTTTGGGTAGAATTAATTGGTGCTTCAGTTCAGAGCCTGATTATCTGCTGTTTGACTTCTAGAGCTCCAAGCCACGACTGGACTGCTTGATAGAAGTGTACAAAAGTTGTCAAGAGATTCTGGAGCAGAGGAAGACACCTCCACAATCAAGTGAAATAAAATAGCTGAAAAAAAGGCAGCAAACTTTCAGCAGGACTCAGAGGGACACATGGAAAAGCAAGCAAAATGGCCCCACGAGCAGAACTTTTTAGGCTCAGACAGAAAAGGTTTTTGCTTGCCTCTCCAGAAAAGAATTATGGGGAAATATGGCAAAGGGAGACAAGAAAATGCATCAGTTTTTTACTGTTTCATGCATCTGAAAATTATGCTAAAATTATAAAATAACCTTGGCTGGAATGCCGTAAGTATGCATTCTTTGTTTTTTATTTAACCCTTTGTTTGAAAAACACACTCTAAATACCAAAGCTGATGTGTGGGCTCAGATAGTAACTTCCTGATCACAGGAGAACTTCAGAAGGACAAAACCAGAAAATTAAACTCTTGTTATGTTTAATGAAATAAACATAAGAGATCTGAAGACTGACCTCTTCAGGGATCTGCTTGAAAGAGTCCCATTGGATGGGGTCCCTAGAGGGAAGAGGGATCCGAGAAAGCTGATTGATAGTCAAGGATCATTTCTTCTGAGATCAAGAACAGTCCATCCCAATGAGCAGGAAGTCAAGCAGAAATGCCAGGAAGCCTGCATGGATGGGCAAGCTGCTCCTGGCAATGCTTGAACACAAAAAGGAAATATACAGAAGGTGGAATTAGGGACAGGTAATTTGGGAGGAATGTAGCAACACTGTTTGAGATGTAGTTAGAAAAGCTAAAGCCCAGCTGGAGATGAATCAATTGAAGGATGTCAAAGGCAATGAGAATGGTTTCAGTAAGTGCTTAACTATCAAAAGGAGCACAGGGAAAATGTGAACCCATTGCTGAATGGGGCAGGGCCTGTTGACACAGGACATGGAAAAGATGTGGCATTTAAAGGGCCACATCAGTTACTCTGAGAATATGAGTCACGTGTTGTTGAAAATGATGGTAATGACAGTGTGAATAAAGTTTTATTCATCTGTGCTCTTGGCAGTAACTTAAGGTTGGGAAATTGTTGGTAAGTTAAAAGTTACTGTAACACTTAACTGGTATTTTTCTCTCTATGTTCCACAACTCTTTAGTAATATAAATGAGGCCCATTTATATGGGCCTCTAAACCATAAGCTGGCAGAAGCCTGGGTTCATGCTTATTTTGCATACAATGCTGTACCATGCTTGTCCACATAATCTGTAAATGAACACTTAGCAGCATAACATCGTGCAATAAGGTAGAGATAAGGGGATTTCTGGGTTTTTTTCCACACTGCTGCAGTTTGAAAGACAGAGGTTAGCTCATGTCACAGGAAGTATTCTGGTTGTCCAAGTGAAAGGCAGCAGCTTGGGGATGTGCCACTGCTTTTTGTGTCAGAAGAGAAAAGGTGTCTCAACAGAGTGGACAGAGTCATGGGCTCAAGAGTGTGCTGGGAATGCTGACTATGCTGTAAAAATCCCATGAAGTCCTCAGAATGTGCACTGAAGAAATTACCAAGAAGCTGTGTCACAGCAGGAAGTCTGAAAGATTGTGTTAACAATCTTTTGAAGGAGTGAACATCCTGTGCCCATGGTGTAGTCATCCACTTAAGCTAAGATAGATCAGCAGAGAGAGGCAAGGAATCAGTCTAGGGCAGGTTTGTACCAGCTATGGTTTGGGCCTGGATACCAAACACAATCTATGTTCGTTTTTGTTTACATAAAGAATATTTTGGCTTTTAAAATAGTTTCTTTCATTCTGAGAATAATACACATTTAATTAATGATTATTAATTCATGAGCTGGATTTTATTAAGAACAGAAATCTCACAGTATCTTCCAGACAGCCTTTTACTTACACACAGCAGTTAGGAACACAAAGGCTTTTGTCATCTCATTCTATGCTGCATTAACAGTCATTGCCAAAAGTACTGATTAAAATAAAAAATTATTTTCTCTACCAAAGAATCATACAAAGTAGGTATCTACACAGGGTGGGGTGTTTGAAGACAGGTAAGCTATAAATAGGAGGGGGATGTGCATCCATCAGAGTGGGGTGGTCCCTGAAACACTCAAGTACTGGTGAATATTTTTAAGAAATAAGGAAGGAAGAAAGTTTTGTGTATCATGCTTCTCAATTTAAAGTGCAATTGTGGCAAAAAATAATGAGTTTCAGGAGAGCTGCTGTTTATTTAACATCTCTGCTTCCTGTTTGCCCTGGTACAAGTCTCCTCAAGTCTGTGAGGACATTGGCACTGTGAGGAAATACAGCCTGTGAACTGGAGACTTCTGTGCCCTGAGCATCCCCAGCACTGATGATGGCTCCAGCCTATTCTGAAGCAGCTTTGTTACTGGTGGGATACCAGAAGCAAACTGTCAAACAGACCTTCAGATACAGGAGAAATTGTTAGGCACAGGTGATAGACTGAGGAGGAGTAACACTTTGTGTATTCTAACTGACATTGCTGTACTAAGATGATTGTGAGAGAGAGGGGAAATACAAACTACATCAGGATATAGAGAGACTGGAAAGTAAGGAAAACCAAAAATTACTAAATACCTTCTTAAAGTTATCTTCGGCTCAGAAAGCTTCCACCCTTTTCTGTACCTTCAAGGGATGGTCTTTAAATTCATAACAAGTGGGTACATTACAGTATGTGCAAATGCACTGTTCATACAATCTTTTCCTGTCTTAGGTCTGCCATACTGTTGCTGTAACTCACCATAGGATGGTTTGGGGTTGGGTTTGCTTTGTTCGGTTGTTTGGGTTTTTTTGTTTTATATTACAAAGATGCTGATGAGGGATTGCTTAGAACAATTTTTGTCTGCCCCCTGCTCTTCTCTTTTAGGTTGTGGCTTATGAAAAAAACCTTCTTGATGTATCAGCTCCCACGTGTGCATTATTTGGATGTGTCAAGGTTGGTGGGGGTACTAGGGAATAAAAACACTGGTATGGTTGGTTTGTTTATTTGCAAATAACTGGTTTTCTATTACTGACTTCAGTCTAGTGGTTGGATTCACACTGTTTTAATTTGGGAAAGCTGCCCATGAATGCATAATTAATATGAAGTCGGACATGGTACTTTTCAAAGTGCAGTTATTCTTCCTTAGCTTTTTTAAAATGCTTATCAAAATAGCTGAACTTAAATTAAGTAGATTTAGATTTTTTATGAAGAATTGTGATTTTTCTTTTATTTGTTTAAAATTCAGTAACTTCTCATAATGAAGTCCCTTTGAAATAGATCAAAAAAATCAAATCTACCAATATTCTTTAGGAAAGTCAGAAGAACATGAGTACACACTTGCTGACTACCTCCTCCTTTCTTATGGTACATGAAGGAAGCAGGAGTTTGAAAGAAGCAGCTTCTGTCAAGTCAGAATGGCAGAGCTTGTCTGGGAAGATCTGTCCTAGTCGCTGGAAGACAGAAAAAGTACAAAATTTGCTTGCCTTGTCTTCCTTTTTCTGAGATAATGTGCAGTTCCAAACACATCTACAGCAGTGGTTATCAGGAAGTCTTTGAAAGTGCTTGTCTGACAGTGGGCATGTGACACACTGAGCCCTGCCCTGCAGCAGCAATCTAATGTTCATCTATGGCATAGAACAGCGTCAGTTTCCAAAATGCATCGGTCCTGTACGTGCCAGGGCATTCTCTGACACTGTTCCAGTCCCAGTGTTCTGAGTACTCAACATGCAAAGACCCTAGGCTTCCACCCTTATTTAAAGTTGAAAATACTCCTAAGTACTGCTGAACTCTAATTCTATACTCACTAGTTCAGGTCTGAAATCACCCTTGACTTGCATCAGAATTATTCTTGTGAGTTTAATTCCTCTTCCTTCTCAGCAATGTCTTTCTTTCGTGTCTGAGCAAGGACACAAAAGTTTATGTCTTCTGAAAGCTGAAAATGGGAGGGATCAAAGAAAATGTATGTACTTGTAAAGCAAGGCAGTACAGTAGGAGATGGATGAATGAGTGCAGATGTAATGACTGGAGCACTGTGCAGGCAAATGACCTGAGGAATGGTATTTTGGATGGAATGTGTCACCGAAAGGAAACTCCTGCACAGTCCCCCAGATCAACTTCTTTTTTTTTTTTAAGAGAAAGTACACTGCCTCTACCTCTAAGGAACTTTGTCTATTATTATGGAAAAAGAATTAGAGCCTGCATTAATCTGTGGTATATAACCAACAAAATCAGCTCATGTGGAACAAGTCCTTAGAGCAGGGTGGGCCCCTTTGTGCTTCGGGGCACGGAAGGAAAAAAGCACCAATTTTCAGCCTCCCAGGGCTTCTTAGCAGGTGTTTTGCTTCGTGAGGGCTGTGTGGAAGACAGCAGTGAAGGAGTCGAACGATAGTTAATGTAGCTGGCAATCAGAAGTGTTGCTTCAACAATCTGGGGAAAAGAGGAAATGATTAACTGTAGGTCTGATTTGTTTCTCTCTGCCCTTTTAAAAATCTAAAAATAGATTTTTAGAATCTATTGACCGCATAGCTTTTGTAAATAGCTTTCTCCCGTGGAATTGTTCAGTTTTAAAATGAAACTCTGTCTTTAAGAGTTAGGTAAAATAAGTCTTTTGTTGAAAGGGTCCAGCATACAAAGGATTTGTTGAATATATATAGCTAGTGCAGCAGCCACAAGTACCAGTCCCCGGGGCTTGTACTGAACACCCAGCCCTGATGCTGCCAGCTGGAAAGAAACTCACTTTTCATTCGTAATTACCTTTGGAATTGCCATTGTGAAGAGGAGCTTTTCAGTGCTATTTTTTCCAGAACTTCTTTCTTTCATTTGACTGACTACAATCATGAAGTCATCTCGACAGCCTCCAAAGGTCAGCACAGAAGAGTATGAATAAGAGACCTTTAAATGCTGCAGACAGAGTTTGAAGAAGTCATAGTTCTGTAAAAAACTCCAAATGTCTACCTTCAACTAATATATTAGTTTATATTTCTACTTCCTGCAAGAACACCAGGTCTTCAGCAGTGAAGGGCAGTAGATGGCTCTATAGGTAAGAGGTGGCAGAGAAAGCTCAAGTAAGAATTGCATTTCTAGTTTTCTCCTGGTGTGCTCGATGCCTCACTACTTCATAGTACAGCTTTTGTTATGTTCCAGATGGTGGTAGTAAAGCACACACCACTGAGATTTTGCAAGATGTATGAACATGTTTGCTGCCCTACCTTACACTGTAGCTGTAATTTTCCTTTGTCTAAGGAGTGTTCAAACATAGCACTGACTTCCCTCATCTCTGACTTTTACAAACTTCTGGATCCATTTGAAGTTAAAGACAAACTGTAAGTGACTTTCCCAGGGGTCTCAGGGGAATGTCTTTCTGTGCTAGGTAAGGTATTCTTCTGAAACAGTGCTCCTCAACATACCATTGTGTTATAATCCAGTATGCTGATACCATCTTCATTCACAGCTATCCAGACTGGACAGTCTTCCAATGAGGAAGGCAAAATAGGCTAGAGAGAAACAAAATTATTAATTCAGGTATTTCTTGAACACACAGAATGATGTTTCTGATATAAATGTTGAGATTTAAGGATAAAGTGAAGATGAGAAAAAATCCAAAAGGCTTACTGGTGTGACCTGGTTTGATTTTAAGACAGCTTTCCCCAAAATTTGGAATAACATTTTTAGATTTACATACACTTTTTGGAGTAGTGGCACAAGAGGTACAAGGATAACAAAGCCTTTGAAATTAATTAGATGCCGTCAGTGTGGTTAAAATTGAAGGAAACGCTAGGACAGAGCAACAGCATGGCAGCTCTGCTCAGCACATGTGTTTATACTGCTCCTATCTATCAGGAAGGCAGTGAAACCTGCTGGTTTCTATACCAGTGCACCCAGTACCATCACATCAATGCCATTTTGTTTCTTACAGAATCTTATGGCAAATGTGCATAATTTGTCTGTTGAAGATGACTTGTTATGGCTAACAACATAAAATCTTTCCTGGGAATCTGCTATTACATGGCTAATGCCATAGGCTTTGCTGTTTAACTGCTGAAAAGTTATAAAATACGTTAATCATCAGGAATACCAACATTATTTCACTTGTGGGTGGACCTATTCTATACTCTGATTCTTCAGTATACTCAATTACATATTCTGTCAGTAACCTCAAATACCAGCAACCTCTTCTGACAATAACCTCTTTTAGTCCTGACAGTGGAAACAACTGTCTTTTGAAAACTTCTTGTATATTTACTCAAGAGGTCCCTTTAATCATTAGACTTTTTTTTCTGTAACTAGAGCAGCTTTGACTTCAAAACAAGAGACATGTAACCATGAAGAAAACCTCCCTCAAGCTTCCAACAGCAGAAATTTCTGCTGGGATGGGGAAGATGGTTAATGCCAAAACCTGTCTGATTTCTCAGACAGCCATTATGTGCTAAAACATTAGTTCAGGCATGAGCAACAGGTACAGAGCTCTAGCCTGGAGTGGGGTGAGGGATGGTACAAACTACTGGGGGAACCACTCCCTCTGGCTGTTCTTTGCTCTCCCACTGATGCCTGTGGGCTGGTAGCTTACCCAATGTGTACTTTTGTTTTTGTTTCTACAACAGGACATTAGCAGTGCTTGCCTCTCTCATGTGGCAAGGAAACCATCCAGTTCTGTGTCAAGCAGAGAACAGGACTGAAGTACTCATTTTCCTTATAGCTGGTATCAGCTGCCAGGTGTGACTTGGGGTGTGACTCTTCCCTTCCTCCCCACTGTGGTATGTAAATGTTATTTTTTAAAATACCATCGCAGCCTTGATGTCCAGGAAAATTCCTGCCTGAGAAAGCTTTGGCAAGGCTTGTAAGGACAGGTGGTACTCTGTATCATGATCAACTGACACAGCCAGGAAACCTTCAGTATTTATTTACTGAACACTAGCAACCCCTAGTGGTTCGAATACACTTGTCTTCCCTCTTTCTCAACCTGTACGGTACCAGGGCTGCTCCTTCAGAACAGAGTTGTTCAATTTTTTCCCTTTCTGAAGTAGAAGCATTTTCAACCCGTGTTACCAGAGACTGTAGGTATGTCTCTCTCAGATAATTCACTCCTGGAAACAGAAAAAAGTGTGAAAGTGTGCTCCAGTTACCTTAGCAGCAAATATTTTGGTTCCAAAGAGAGGCCATTTCCGGGCCACCGTCAGATAAATTCGAATGCATTCTGGTGGAGAGCACCCCTGCAGCACCATCCACTTTGTCGCTAGCCTGTCTGTCAGCTGCCTTTAGGAATCCAAGACACAAGACAGTATTATTTACTAATGTCTTCCAAGGAAAGATGTGTAAAATTAGAACAGTTAATAAATGTACCTCTTTACTCCAAAAGGGTTATTCTACACAGTGCTTACAGATAGGGCTGTTAGCACTATCAGTTCTACAAACTGAATTTATTTTAGTTTTTCTCTACTTCCACATACTTTCTCAACTTCCTCATACCTTGCCTGTAGTATGCTCTATATGGAGTGGCAATATATATTAACTCACTCTTGATTTGGCTCACTAGGGATGGTTTGGCAGCTACCTTGCTACATGCAGATGGAATTTACTTCCGAAAGGAGGTAACTGTGATAGTTCCACCACTGCATCCCTAAGTAGCTTAGGATTTGTAGTAAGACCATTCTCTCACTTTAAGTCAGATAGATCTGAGACCTGTGGCAACATCTGAATTTTGTATTTGAGCTCTCAGCATTGTGTGTGAGAATTTCTAAGTCAGAACATCAAAAAACCCTGCCAAAACATGTCCTACCAGAATTACTGCATGGCCTGAAGCAACCCATATAAGCTGGCTTTATGGCTCACTGAAAATGTTAGGCATCTGGATTCAATTGATACTTGGGGGAAGTGTAAAACAAAAACTCAAAATTCATCTTAGGCTTGGGTTAGTTTTTTGAAACTGAGATGCCTAATTTGGAAGTGAAAGGCCTAAACTTGTCTATGGCAAAATTAGTTGGTCATTTGGCTCTTTTTATATTGGTTTTTCTTTTAAGGGAACCTTTTCCTGACACTTTTGTTTTGAGTTTCTACATCAAATAATCTTGACAGGGCTCCTTGAAACTTCTTAAATGTAAAGATAATTTGGCAACTAAAAGCTGATTTCAGTGCAAGTACTGAAGAACCAACCAGCTTACCTGAGCTGTTCAGGAGTAATGTTTTGCTTGTAGTGCTTGGGGTAGAATTTATCTAAAACCTGGTGGAGAAGATGCTGCATTTTCAATTGTGATGTTCCCCCAGGACTTGAAGATCCTGGTCGATCCAAATCCCCATATTCCACCTAAGACAACATTATAGTTTATAGTGCAACAGAACTATGAGGTTTTTAACACAGTAGAACATTCCATGAATACCCATACTGTGTTTATTAGTCACGTAAAAAGATACAGGCTGGGGAATGTTGTCTACAGCATTAACCATAGTAAATGTATACAAAAGACCAACCACTGAGGACATGACTGCCCAAGGAATTATCTGCTGATCTAAGAGAGTGGAACATCATCATCTCAGCCAGGTATTTGTTGTGAGGAGACCCATCCACATAAACTGCCAGGCTTTGGGGATTTATTTTCAATTGGCCAATTAAAACAACAGCATATTTGTAAATAGTTTGGACCATGTCCCCAGCTTCTTCACCTCAGTTTACACTGCTTTAACAATGACAACACTCAGTTTCAAGTCAGTAAAAAACTATTATACTGCTTATCATGCTCACAACCCACAATGTGTGTTTTATGTGGTAAAATACTAAATGCAAGCCTGGAGA
Organism: Leptocoma aspasia; assembly: GCA_013399835.1. Classification (NCBI taxonomy): domain Eukaryota; kingdom Metazoa; phylum Chordata; class Aves; order Passeriformes; family Nectariniidae; genus Leptocoma; species Leptocoma aspasia. The sequence continues at coordinate 1,589,179 of VXAX01006658.1, read as the reverse complement.
CCTAATGAAGGATCTTAGAAGATGCTCTTCCTGAGTAAGAGGGTATTAGCAGTCAAGAGGGGAAGTTTTTTACTATTAATGGAATTCTAGTGTTGGTACTATTTCCATATCTCTACTAAGTTACTAATTGGAGCAGGTCTGGTGATAGTTCAGCCTCACTCTGTTTTTTCCAATATTTTTCTTGAGAAGGAAAGAAGAGGCACAGCTAGAGCAAATTTCCCTACAGCAAAAGGTGTTCTAACATATGTATGCTACTATCATGTATTTGTCATGGTACATCTGACAGTGTGTTTGATCCATCACACTGTATGTTTGATGTGCTTTTGATGTAAAAGGGAGCTGCTTAGTCAAACATAGTGTACAGCTGAAAGAGAACAAAAGAGAGGCTTTCTGCCATACTCACCTGAGCCATTAGAGCCACCATTTCCAGAGCTAATTCCTTATTAACAGGAAACCTTCCACTGGCTATCTCATTGCTCACTTGGAAGGCCAGGAGCAACCGCTCACGGTCTGTCTCACCTTTGGCCTGGCTCCGAAAATACAGTCTGAAAAGTAGAGAGGATTGTGAAGGTAAAAAGATACTCTGAACTGAAAGTACAGCTGGGAACTTGAATCAAGGTGAGGCAAAATAAAAGTGTGTTTTCTTTCGGGTTTTTTTCCATTGAGGGGGTACCGGACAGATTTGGAAGCTGAGGTGCTTCCCTTATGAACAAGATTTGAGCAAGGAGGCTCAAAACATGCTTTCTAGCTTTGGAAGCTATTTGAATCCTGTAAGCCAACCACTTCTACACAGTGAACTCTTATTAAACACAGCTAAATCAGTGTCCATTCATCCCAATCAAGTACAGGCAGGCAATATTTAAATTATGGCCTTCTCTTCTTATCACAGAAAAGAGAACTACCTCTGCTCTACATGTATAAGCTTCTACAAGGCAGCCTTGTAGACTTGCCAGCTTGGATTTGACCACTTACACTGAAGACTTATTAAAAAATGCTTCACTTTGCTTCAGCAGGAAATAGGAGACTCAATTAGCAGACTTTGTTTAAGGAAACATGCTTGTAAATCAAAGCATCCTATTGTTTTGTACTCCATTCACACTGGGAACTTTTCTGACATGGTACAGCAAGATTACTAGTGGGGGTTGAAGACACCAGCTTGGGGAATGCTTCCCAGAACCATTCCTCATACTTACAGTCCACAGCAACTAATTCACATATTAATTTCAAGCTGCATCTATGGTTATAAATTCCACAATTCCACTACATGAGATATTCATTCCAGTGGATCAGTTTATTTATTTTTATGTCACTTTGAGATTAACTACACTATTAGGACCAAATTGACCTTACAAATGTCTTATCAGAGTCCTTGGTGTTAGAACAGTCCAGCCTTGGAAAGACTGTATCAAAACATCCTTGCTGTCTAGCCTATGCACATTCCAGCCCAACAAAATAATACTGCAAAGTTTCACTCCTGAAACAAATACAGCCTTCTGGGTCAAAAGCTGTAACTTCTGCTTTCACCTTTATTATACCAACTAACAAAGTTGACAGAAATTTATTTCCACCATTACAGTCAACAAAATCTTCATATGTTCAATATTGAACTTCCTGTTCAGTTTTGGGGCAGCCTTTGTTTTGCCTACAAAGAGAATTCATTCCTTGTTCTCATACACCTCTTGGTTTACTGTAATTCAGAATTCCTATCTGTATCATAAGTGATTAACTCATTCCAATTTTTGATTTAGATCTTTATCTCTTACTTCCCTTCTCTGCCATCTTTCATCATCTAACTTTTAACATTTCTTTCTTCATAAAGTTTGGACACTGCTACTACATATCTCTTCTACAGCTCATATGATTTAGAACATTGTTCTTGTATCTTTTTCATCTTTGTGATTGCTCACTTAATTGCAAGTTGTGGCACACTTGTTTTCACTAGTGATTTTTCCTCTAGGGCTCTCTTCCTCTCACCTAACACACATTCTTCAATTATGTTTCAGGATCTAGGCAAAGGAAATTGTGCCAAGGATGCCTTATTGTGCTACACCTAGTTGTTAACTCATTTTAAGTCTATTCTGCTATTTCAAAGTGGTTTGGTTTTTACCCCTAGGCCATATGCTTTTGTACATGTAACAGACAAAACCCATCACATCTCCTGTAGGATTTAACTGCATCTTAGCTAAAATAGTTTTGGCACCAATGATACTATAAATTACTATTCATCTACACAGATATATACAGTTTAGAATGTTTAATTAATGTCACTCTCATTTTTCAGCCTTCTGATGTTTTCATTCTTGTGATGGAGTTTCTCACACTGTACTTCTGTAAACATGCACATATTTTTCTAACTGTCTTTTTGTTTTTCATTCTTTCTCCTGGGAGGAGAAAGGTTTGATGGACTTTGTCATTGACCAGTGTGGTTGGAGAGGATGTAACTTCACCTTCCAATCCATGGTTGTTCCCAAAACTCTATATAATGTGAAAATCAAAATAAAGTTTGCTTCTTCTTTGCCTTTGCTCAACTGTGTCTCTGCATTTCGTGTTGCGTGCTAGTGTGACATATTAGCAGCAGTAGTAAGGCCACCCAACAGAGAACAGTACCTGTTCTTATAGGTCAACTTTACAATTCTTGTGCCACCTTCATATTTCCCAGGATGCAATTCTTTTAAGGCTTGTTCCCATTTAGAAATGACATCACAGATCTTTAAAAAATATCAAGGAGAGAGGAGACACAAACTTAGGTGAACTATATAGTCAAGGCTTGAGGGCAAATAAGCAAATAAAATATTGTGAAACACAGAAGATAAGGAAGCTGACTGGATCAGCATAAACACAGCTCGAAGTGACAAAACACATCATTTTTCTGTTGCACAATATGTAAAAATTAGAGCACTCCAACTGAAATCTCCAGCTCTAACCTGCAGGGGGACACATGAATTCTGGTCTGGTAGTAACTCTCGTGGCTATGTCTATGTTAGCAAGTAGCAAAGCTCAGGAGGAACAGATCTGCACAGAGAAGCACCCATTCCTAAGTCTCCATGCCCACATTAGTAGTCTGACCGAGTGACCTGGAAGTCCACTACTTTGTTGGATGACACCTTCCAGTTCATGTTTCATGTAAAAAGAATAAATTTCATGCTCTCAAGTTACTCCTTAGTGTGAGTCAAAGCATGGTTAATAGGAATGATTGGTAGCTTTACTTCAAAAGTGCCCTTTTGAGCCAAACTAAAGCACTTACATGTCCTCTGAACAGCAGCAGAACGTGCATGGCTATACCAAATCCTTGGATGTGAATGTCCAAATTTTGGGAATGTTTGGTCCTAGATTTCAAGTTTGTAACTCAGCCATATTTTTCATAATGACATGTTTGGTGGGTTTTTTTGGTGGGTTTTTTTTTTTTTTTTGTTCCATTCAGCTCTTCCTCGTTATTCTAGTCATTTTATAAGTAGTCTAATGAAGGCCCCTACTTCTCTTTTGATGGCATCTCAATGAAAGGAATGTGAACATAAGAAGCCACATGAAATACATAATCAGATCTCTGAACCTCTCTTAAGATACTGAGATTTACTGGTTATTACTTACTTGCCAAGGCAAAGTGATGCCTTTGATTGTCTCAAGCTCCTTTGTTTACTCTGATACCTCATCTCTGCAGATGGTCCAATTACCAGCAAAGCTCCAGATTACCTGATCTATATCAGGCCATGAAAACAAACTGTATCATTTGGAACTGTCTGTGGTAGTTTCCTTTCAAACCATCTATTTCAAAGTTATTGGTATCTTCTCCCTCTGTTGCTTAATGTGAAATTTTACACTGTGTAAAACTGATTAAGTTCCCTAGAGTTATCAGGATCTCTTCAAAGTTGCCACTACAACTATTCCTCCATTAATGCTGTATGACAAATTATCTTTCCCAGGGGTTACCAAAATCATTTTGTACCAAAATGATGGGTCTCATTCATGGCAGCCAGCCTGCTCAATTAAGGCAGTCATTCAGCTGCAGCGTGGATAAAAATGAAAGTCACAGGTGCTAACACTTTATCTGCTTTCTTTTTCCCTTGATCTGAGGCACTACACTTTCTTAAAGTGAAGCCATACTCAGTAGAGCTTTCTCCCCTAAGTACGTTTATCAACAATGAAAGCCTGAGTTATCTGGAGATAGCAAGGAGATACATCATAATCCAACAGATGGAATTTATACAGACATGCCAAAAGATTCACAGCCTAACATAAATTTGTCTCAATTAGGAGTGTCACATTTGATGTCAGTTGTGATATCTGATCATGCTGGCTAGCTCAGTCACGTTTCAATTTTGCAGTCAAGACAAATTAAACTTTAATATGTGCTAAAATCTGAGTTAGACTTTTTAAAAATTGACCAATTTATCACCTACTAAAATAGATGTTTCTATTAAGAACTATATCAGATTAGGCTAGCTAATTATAGAATCATAGAATCATTTCATTTGAAAAAGACCTTTTAAGATCAGCAAGCCTCATCATCAAACCAGCACTGCCAAGTCTACCACTAAACCATGTCCCCAAGTGACACATCTACAGAGCTTTTAAATACCTCTGGGGCAGTGACTCCACCACTTCCCTGGCCAGCCTGTTCCAATGCTTGAGAAACTCTTTCAGTGAAGTAATTTTGCCTAATAGGCAATCTAAACCTCCCCTGAAGCAACTCTGGGCTGCTTCCTCTTGTCCTGTCATTTGTTACTTGGGAGAAGAAACCGACTCCCACCTGGCTGCAGCCTCATTTCAGGCAGTTCTAGAGAGCAATAAGGTCCCCCTGAGCCTCCTCTTCTCCAGCCTAAAGAACCTCAGCTCCTTCAGCTGCTCCTCATCACACTTACTCTCCAGACCTTCAGCAGCTTTGTTGCCCTTCTCTGGACCGGCTCCAGCACCTCAATGTATTTCTTATTGTGAGGGGCCTAAGAGCAGTGCTGAGTACAGGGAGACAGTCACTTCCCTGGTCCTGCTGGCCACACCATTTCTAATACAGGCCAGGATGTCATTGGCCTTCTTGGCCACCTGAGCACACTGCTGGATCATGTTCAGATGGCTGTTGACCAAGACCCTCAGGTCCTTTTCCTCTGAGCAGCTTTCCAGCCACTCTTTCCCCATCCTGTAGGGCTGCCGGGGGTTGTTGTGACCCAAGTGCAGGAATTAATATCTCATCTGTGAATATTAATCTAGACAAACAATATCCAAGCTTATTTGATCTTAATTCATTAAGAAAGATTTATTAACCATTTAGCAGTCCTTCAAAGATGTATACTAAAGGTAGCAGAGGAGAAAAATAAATACCTTCATATTGCCAGGCAAACAATGTTCCAAATTCCTGCCAGAAGGATCATCTGTGAACAGAGAAAATCCCATATGGGATGGCTTCCTCATTCCTGTTTCCTGGTTCAGTCTCTGGATGAATTCATCAACGGTTGAGGAACCATCAAAACCTACAACCTGCAATCAAAGAGGACTTAACTGAGGATACAAGAATTGTGACTATTGATGGGTATCACAAGTAATGAGGGTGGTTTCCTACAGATTAGCATTTCAGGATTAACTGCCAGCTCCAAGGACAACACTTGTGTATTGTCTCCCTTCATATCACATTCTTTCCCATATTGACACACTTCTAACATCTCTCCTTTTTTCTCAGCTACCTTTTCTTCCTAAGATGTCTAGAGCTAGGGGTGAATTCCTTTCACTTTCTTGGGAAATCAGGTAAAACAGCAGGAGGAGAAGCAGTGTTTATCTCCCAATATGTATACTGGGAGATATGTACAAATACCATGGTGCCACCCACCCACATGAAGGAGGCAGGTTATGGTGCAGTCCTCCAGTGCCCAGAAGAAAGGCAGCTGTGGTGGCTCACCTGGTACGTCCCATTCATGAAGTGCACTGGGATGCTGAAGGGGAGTGAGTGGTGGTAGGGATTTCTCAGCAGGATGGACACGATCTCCATCCGGGAGGGCTTGGCTTCCCGCTCTCCAGCCTGCACGGAGCGGTCTACTGATCTCTGGCAGTAGATGGCATACTTGCCTATCTCACTCCTAGGCAAAGAGGGGGAGAGAACCACAAACATGCTTGAAGTGTTATGTCCTCTTCAATTTCCCAAGCCATAACAATGCATTCCTCCCTGAGGCTTTTGCTCAAGCAGAGATATGTCTCTATGCAGATACACTGCTTATCTCGACAGACTAACAGCTCAAGTGAAAAGCTACAACACAAACCTGAGCTCCAAGGATCTGTAAAACTAAGGCAGACAATGGACTCTCTAGGAAACACAAGAGTATTTATTCCCTGCTTCTATCTGGACTGGACACATACCCTCTTCTGTACCCTCCTGCCATCATAGTATCTATCAAGTCAAGATCAATTCACCCTCAAACTTGCAGTCATGCCAGTGGAATTTAGTTACTATCATGTCAAGTCCTGGTAAATATTGAGTTGTATAATCCTGTGAGACTAATGCATTACAAGTTGTGTTTATTAATTTACATGGTTGTACAAATTGTAAGTTTCCATTAACCATACCTGCCAACCAAATTCTAAGTTTCCATTAACCATACCTGCCAACCAAATTCTAAGTTTCCATTAACCATACCTGCCAAGAGACTTGACAGAGATTTCAAGAAAGCTTATATTTGTTGACAGTTCAATACAGGATAGGGATAGTTACCAAGATGATCAGTTTACTGTCTGCTGAAGAGAGTGCTCCATTGAACAGCATCAAAAATATGTCAGTGTCTCTAAAGTCAAGCAGGAATGGTCAACAGCACCTTGCACAAAAATGTTAAGAATGTAAATACTCAAAAAGTTCTGAAATTGAAGGATTTATATGGATTTGTAACTGTGCTATCGCTTTCCAGAGGAAAATAATTCCACTCAAGATGCCTTCAGGAGCTCAGTACATGATTAAATCTCCAGTTAAATCCCTACAAGCAACATGGAAGTCAGGAGTTCTGGCTTTTCACTGTAGCAATATATTTCTCACCTCCCCAGTAATGAGCTTGAACAATATTCAAATAGATAATCTTGCTTCATCAAGAAGCTGCTATGTCTGGTTTCCAGATGCTCCTGAGCCCTGTGACTTCTCACTTAGAACTCTGCTTCACTTTTCTTCCTCTCTTAGAGACTGGATATGTAAGCTGAGATCACCTTTCATGAAAAACAATACCTAGAATTAAGATCTATAATTCTTCTGATTAAGATCTTTTAATACCTAGAACAGATCTAGACCATAGGCATTATGCAGTGTAAACATTTTAGTGTCTTGCTTGGTGTGTGAAACAGGGGAAGCATATCTGCTTAATTGGTCAAGAAACAGCTGTATCTGCTCCATCCAAAGAGAGGTAAGTATTCATAGGGCTAGGGTGAAGGAGCCATGCTAAATCCCATTTAGCAACTGCTCCAAATATAAGCTAAACTACAGGTGAACATAGGCCCATTTTCATGTAATTTCTGGGTTTTTTCCTAGCCCTAATAATTGTTTCATAGCTGGGTCATATAAATAAATTTCCTCGTTGCTTCTGCTTGGAGTGTATTTGTTCACATAGGTGCTTTTGGGAAGACCATCAGCATAGTAGAGCTTGAAGCTGATGTAATAAATCAGTTTCACATGGCCCAGCAAATCCTTATGAAATTCAACAGTCTCCAACAGTAGAGCAGCTCCACTAGTGAGTTGAATGGGCTCGTCTGGGAGCTGGTAATGCACAAGTTTGAAGAGATGGTTCCTAGTACTAGACAAAAGGTCCCTAACATGTCTTAGCAAATGGAGAGAGAACCTGAGCACTGAGGAGTGCCCAATACCTGTATTTTTGCTTTTGAGAAGAAATAGCAATTGTGAGGCAATAGTTAAGAAAATAAAATACTTGATAGGAGTACACATTTCCTTTGCAGTGCCAGGAGACTTTTAGCTTGAGTTCAATGGCAGATTTAGGCTTATTAATTGAATATGAATATTTGTTCGAAAGGATTTTTTACTTCTACTCTTTTACTTTTGTCTTAACGGCAGTATATTTTTGCAACAGACAACTAGACATCTCCAGCTGTGACTGCCCCGCTAGGGACACAGTGAGATACACTGAAGACCAGATCACCACGGAAACAAACAAAGAGCACAGCATGAACAGTGGAGAACAACTTCTTGCTGTTACCATAGTTACACACCAAAGAGATAAGAGAAAAACAGTACTAGCATATGTTTCAGGTTTGTTAATTTTTCCTAACTTTTTACAGTTCCCTGAGATGTTTTATGCCTCACTTTTGTTCTGTCGCTTTGCCTGCTAACCTGACAGCAGAATGTAATCACCTAAAATTTGAATAATTCATTCCAAGTAATTACTTTGGTCTGTCTTTCTGCCAATAAAATAAAATAGCTGAATAAGCAAAAAAACTTCCCAGCGTACCTCCACTTATATCTACAAAAAGTTCTTTTGCTAGTATAGGTTACTCAGTTTTGTGAACTAGCTTCATCTAAATGACAAATTCATGTGAATGGTTGAAGGGGCACAGCTTTATACTACTGGGAACCTTCTGTCCTCCCTCTCAATATGTATTTGCAGGTGTGTGTTCCAGAATTGCTTTCCTCTTTATCTGCAGTGGGTGCAAGAGGCAGTCAGCTGAGCAGAATGAAATGCTGTCGCAGTCCTTACCTGGGGTCTGCATGTCGCTGCAAGTGCTGTTTGATGTACCAGAGGAAGTGATGTTGAGGCAGGAATAGAGGAGCACATAAAGCCAGGAGCTGCCAGCACTGTGAACACAAAAATGGAGATCACTCTTGTTCTGTACTTCTTACCTGTTGTCTTTCACAGAATACTACAGCCAAAATGAGTGACTAGTGCTTTTTGGAGGGACCCTTTTTGGAGATGTAGTTCAAGATGTTTCAGAGGCAGTAATGGTCAGACTGCTCTTCAGTATCTCAATCTGGACTCTGAGAAGAGTTCTATATGATTGGCTACTTCTGAACATTTTGACTTCTGAAAATTTTAGTGTAACGACAACCTAGTTAATAATTAAGACTTAAATTAATACTATGTACCAGAAAATCATAACCAAAAAAGCACTGGGAAATTTCATTTCAAATTAGATCCATTATTATTCAACCTGATTTTAACGTCTCATTTGAGCTGAGAATATTGTAATCATGTATGTACATTCATGCTGTAACTTATTAATTTTATTTACCCAACAATTACAGTGCAAGATTCAGATTTCATGTTTAATAGCAATATTCAAGACTTGTATGCTGTTGATTATCTAAAATGCAAAACAAAATTAATACCATGTGACATTTATAGCAAGACAATGCAAGCCATGAACTTTGATTCTGAATATGGTCTGAATAGACTATTTGCAAGTGGTAAACAGTTACATTTAAACTAAAATTTATTTTTCAAGTAGTTATATTCTTAGTGTTCTTCTTTGTAGATCAGTGCTGAGATTTTCTTTTCCTCAGCACACCTTTAGCATAAGCACTATTTTAGGAGAACCAGTCCCATAGCTACTAATTAAAAACATGGGATTAAATGGAAAGTCTTTGCAGAGTTGCACTAAATAAAGAGGAGCTGACCTGAATGACTGAGTGGTTCTGGGGTTGTCGGCAGCTGGTCTGTTTAGCAAGCTGACAGTAAATTTCATTCTGCAGCTCAGTATGTGTCAAGCACACCTGCAGTGCTGTCTGGGCAAGGGACACATGGTAATCAATAGAGGATGCCTCCACAGGAACGTTGATGAACAGCTGACAGGACTGTGAAAGGACAGAAGTTAGTCAATGCCACAAATACAGCAACTTTTCTCTGGTACTTTCCAGGCCAGGTTCACCAGATGTATTTATTAACTTACAGACAGTTAATAAATAACCTTGAGAGGAGGGAAGAGAGTCAATACTTAATTCCTATTCCTCCTTCCTTCGTTATGGCAACTAGAAAATTTACTCAACCTCCCCCAGTCTAAGGAACTTACAAGTCAGCAAAAGAATTGAGGGGAAAATGTGCTTCCTACCTTCCATGCCTGTGTTTTACCTTGTTCACACTGTCCAGTCTCATTCCTGATCTTACACTTGGAGAGTGCAAAAATGTAATCTCCAGTGGCTTCACCACTGGTCTTACTGAGACAACTGAGCTTGCCAGTGAATTGTTTCTGTTTCCTTCAATCCAATTATTGGACAGGAAAGAGGAAGACAAAGCTAACTTTGAAGCATAAAGTCTGTGGGGAGCATTACTCCTGAACCCAGATTCTGCACAAGAAGAGTTAAACCTCCAAAGAATGAAGGACACTTAAAATCCAACAGTTCTCTTGTAATTAAATGAACCAGCAGGCCTGTCTAAAGCAACCCATAGTGACAGTAAATGTTGTACAACTAGACCAAACAATGTTACTGCCCCAACAACAGAGCAAAATAACTGAAAACCATGCAATGTCCCTTTAAATACCTTAAAAAGTTTCAGGGCTTCAGTCTGTAGAGCCTCTGATGGCAGAGTAGTGAGGGATGTTTGCAACCCATCTTTACTGTAGCACAACATAGGATGCTTCCACAGAGGAGAATCTGAGGTAGCAGACGGGCAAAAACATGCAGTGTCAGAAACAGGAGAGAGAGAACAGTGTCCATCTTGACAAGGAACTTTCCTGAGATGGCAAAGCACCCAAGGAAGCAGCACTGCACTAGGCCACATTATCTTTGGTGACACTGCACTGATTTCAGCAAAGCCCAGCATGGATAAGGAGGCACCAGCAGTATCAGCCATCAGCAGAAAGAAGCATTGGCATCCTCAGTCCTGCTACATCAGAGCTTCTCGTCAGCTGGATTCTGGTGAGAAGCTGCTCAGGTGTGTGTTCAAACCAGAGACACAAACCCTGCTAGGGCAGCTGCCTGCAATGGGGATCTTTGTTAGTGCAAGTCACTATTCAACAGGAAGCAAAGTTCACATATGGGTCCAGAATATGTGAGAGTGCAAGAGAAGAGTTTTAAGTATGAATGCAAATGTTAATACATATTTGAGAACACGGTGCATAAATATAAATGGATGAGCAGCTATCAAAGATGAGGAGGAACAGACAAGCATGGATGTATGTGTAAGGGTTTATATGTGCAGACAGAGAAACAGATGGGAAGGCAAGTGTGTTTGAGTGTATTGAGCAAAAAGAGCACGTGTTTGTATGGTCAAGATTTCCTGGAAAGGAAAATCAAGCCCAACAAAGACAGGAAAAAATTAAAGCACCAGTTCTTTATTTTAATTTGAATTACTGTTACAGACATTTCAGAGACTTTGATAAATGATGTGACAATGTGATGGACTTGTCTGAGAGCAAGGGGTGAAGGACACTATACCATATGATGTACCACTGAGAATCCCCTTCCCTCACCTTTGACTGGATTAAACTGGGAATGGAAATTTTCTTCCTTATGCTTTGCTACCATGGAAGAGTTTGTGGTGCTTACTTACTGGGGTCTCCCTCTGCATCCAATAGTTTTCCAATGAGTTGTTCGTATGACGTGCCCACCGTGGCATTACTGCTGCCAGCTGCAACAGTCAGATGGTACAGCCAGGTGTTCTAGGCATAAGGATGAGAACAGGAGGGCTCAATTCAGACCTGTTTTCTACAAACAGGTTAAGCCTGTGTGACCCATTTGCTCATTGTTACCAAAAGGCTGCTTTTTATACCTTCTCCTGTTTGGTGCGGATAAGTAAATACGTGGGACTCTGGTCCTGTGGGTGAATCACCAATGTGCAGTGGGATGAGAGAAGTCCTCCACCAGTGGCTTCATAATCTTCATCAGAGTCACAGGAACGGTCTACTTCTTCCACCTTGGACTCACGCAGAGGCAGATGCCCCAAAGGACACTATGAGGAGCAGAAGCACATTAGATAAAAGTAACTCCTCTCTCAGTATGGACAGGGAACACTGGGAAAGAAAAGCCAAGTAAAAATGCTGGCAGTTCTGTAAAATGGAAGGAATAAATAATTCAATGTTTAGCTAATGTAATCTTGCACTTCTAGAGAATCTCTTCTTTCATAAAGTACTTACAAAGTGTATCTCTACTTTTATTTTTCTTGGGAAAGCACCTACACGTCAGAAGGAGACAATTAAAATAAAAATATTTTTTTTCCCAAGAGATACTGCTTTCTTCCCATTACACTTGAGGGTCAGTTGCTTAGTATCTTGAGCCACTGTTTTCTGACCCTGGTCAGACTTTCTGCTTGCTACTGGAAAAGAAATACTTTTAAAATTTCTTAAGTAGTTAGATTCAGACAAAAGAGAGGATATCTGCTGTGCTAATTCTGGAGGTCAATCCCAAGTTTGAGTCACAGTATTTTTTGATATTCTAAAACTTGGGGTTTGACACCACCAAGACAAAGTAATGGACTACTGGGCAAGGTGTTCAGAAATGGAAGCACATTACACTGATTACCTCCCTCTTCCCAGAATGCTGATGCTATCTGTTTCCATGACAATAATGGAGGATCTATCAGCTGCTGTATAAAATCTGCTCAGAAGACTACACAAGACCAAATGGAGCAAGCGAGGAACAAGACATAGAATGATCTGCGAAAGAGCAATCACTTGCCTTTGAAGTCTGCTGTCATTTAAGTTTAAAAAAATAAAATCAGGGAAAATATTGATTCTTTGTGGAACAGGTGCTGTTAGAAGAGAAGTACAACCAAGAAAGAGACCTGAGACACAGAAGCAGTAACAGTAAAGAAAACTTCATAAGAAATGGGAAAGGAGGGTCCAGGAATAAAAGGAGAAAAAGGAATTACCTTATCTTCATGATTTCGATAGTAGTAGAAAGTTTTTCCAATCAGTGCACACCAGACCAGCTTAGAGTGACCATGCTTGACCTGTAAGGAGGACAAACACATCCATGTTTTTATTATCTGCAGTATTGCCAGAATGACTTTCTACTACTGCAATTTCCAATTCAACTCTCCCTTAAAACTTTGCATATATTATTTGCTTTATGCTAATATAAGCTCCTCTCAAAACATACAGGGCACCCCTCCCAGAAACAGGCAAGTACATCCCACCCAAGAACACGGGACATAGGTGCTTATGAGAATGGGTCTAAGATTTTGTGAAGTGTTTTACTCATTCATAATAACTTATAATTTCTGTATACTGAAATATAATATTAAGGATGACCTTTTAAAGATTATAAAAACAAATCAGTTCATCTCATCAAGAAAAGACCAGTCAACCTATAGTCTAGACAACTGTTTCCAATTGCAGATGAATAACCTTCAGATGCAGGTTGTCTTTCACCATCTTAGAACCTGACAAGAATTTTATTAAAATATTCATAGTAACTTGTAATGTCAAACTAAGCTATGGAAATGATATAAAGAATAAGAATTTTCAGCCATTGTACTTTATACTAATGTACCCACAGTCTATTAATGACAGAACTAAATGTTAACCTGGAACCATACAAGCCATTTTTTTCAAACTCTCCTATATCACTAAGTTAAAGATCAATTAAATGTGACATTCAACAGTGTTGATTTTGTTACTATGACATGCTGTGAATTCTGCAGAAGAAAACCATACATAAGCTAGATATTTGTTATTACTTACTACTTGCCAGTCAGTACCTTCCAGTAGCCTTGTTTGTCCCATCCCTTATCACTTATCTAAATGTTTCACTATGGAATACAGAAATCTACAGCCACTTTTCCTTCTTTCCCTACTCTTACAGAGAGTATTAAAATAATAATTTATTGCTCACATTTGCTGTGCAAACCAAGAAGCTGGTACCCTGTCAATTCTGAGCAAAACATAAAGTATGAAATATTATTTTACCTTGGTGAGCCAGCCTTTCACAGTAGGTTTAGCATCACTGTGAGGAACACCAACAGGACCGCTCACTTGTACTCTCAGGATACTCTGTAGGACATGAATCCATTCTTCCAGGATGTTGGGAGAGTCTGCTGTCAGGAAGTAGGTTCTCTTTTCTGTCACAAGCTGGAAGGAAAAGGAGTGAGAAAGTATAAAGCTGCACACCTAAAATGTTTTCTTCAGTTGCTGAGTTTCTTTATCCCACACAGATTTTTTAGGTCATTCAGGAGAGATTTTTTTGAAGGTAAGAAAAATGGTGCTAATCCTCAAAGCCCAAGTGAAAAAAAACAAAAATTCAGATGAATCAAATTCTCGGAATCTTTCTTGCTACTTCTGTTGGATACTGTGGCATTGTGTCCTCTCTCATCCTTTCTTGTTTCTCAGTGCTGCTGCTAGTTTTTCATTTTAAAGGTGACTACATAAATATGGGGTTTTGCTGCCTTCAATTTGTATTGCATTTTGCCTTCATGATCCTGTGACTGAGAGGCAAGATGCTATAAATCTAATAGTACTAGGCCTTAGCAACTTCAGTTCTGTAAGGGCAGAAGGTAGCTCACAAGCTAGGCTATGTACCTTTCAAAGTATGAAAGAAACTTTAATGGTGCCTTTCTAATTAAGTCAATAATTACTTAAAAGTGAACCCAGTGATGGGCTAACTTCTAATACTTTAGAAGTCAAATTCTAAAAGAAATCAAACTATTCAGATGTTTCTTTAGATCCTCCAGGCATGTAAAGTGAGGCTTGAGATCTTGTGAGAGAAGTCCCTCAGAAAGATCCTAGGTACTAGCTAGTTTTAGCTGCTGTAAGAATCATTTTCTCCCACAGATTTCAAGCTCTAACTCCTGCAAAAAAGGTGAAGTGTTAAGGTTTAAAACAGGACAAAAATAAATATGAATTTCTTTCAGTTTCAAAAGGGTGTATTTGGGTTACATTTTAGCTCTTTCCTCATTATTAATTAGACTAACTGCTTGTTTTGTGCCAGGAAACAGAGACCAGATAAAGTTAGCTCATATCAGTTGAGACACACAGTACCATTCAGTCTGAACTAAGTGCTCCCTCACCCAGCTACTGAATGTATGGTTATGTGCAGGATAAAAAAGCAACACCTACCTGGAACGTTTGGGACCCTTCACCCCTGACAATTTGGCACGAAGAGTTCAGCTCCAGCTGCCCTTGTGGTTTGCGGATAACATCACTCTGAGGAAAGAAAAGCAAACAATTTTTTCCGTAGGAAACCTCAGATTGGTCTTAGATTACTTAATACAGCATAATATGCACGTGCAGGTTGGAGTTTGCATTCATGAGCTGGAAAGGACAGCCTAAGGTTGCCAGGTGAAATATGAGACTGTGTGATCCCATTGCAAAAGTCTCCTCAATAGTAGCAGACAATATAACAAGGGCAGTGACAATAAATGCTGTCTTATGGAGTTCAGATTGGACATTATGATTAATAAAGCAAAAGCAAGCCCAAACAAACACCAACAAAGCAAACCCTTTCTAAGTGGGAAGGCAGTACAACACACAATAGGTACCAAGACAGTGGCTGAATTTCCACCTTCGGAAGTTTTCAAGATTCAGGTAGACACTTGTTAAGTGACAAGTTTATTAATAATAACTTTGTTCTTCATTTGATGCATACAGTGAATCTTTCTAATGTTCGTAATGCTTTTCAAAACAGTGACATGTCTAACCAAAAGTGGTTTTTCAGTATATTAAATTTCTCTGTGCCTCTAGAGGGGAGGGAGTGTATCCCAGTGACTTACCGGGGACTTGTAGTACATGATTTGTCTGTTTCTGAGAACAAACCATCGCCTTTTCCACGTCTTTACCTGGCTGCCCATTTTCAGCAAGTAGCCTGATTTCTCCATGGGTTCCTGGAGGACAGAGGAAAGGGGCGAAGAGGTCATCTTGCACCTCTCAAAATACAAATGAAAGTGTGCTGAAATCAAGCCCAGCCATTTCCTGCATCTCCCAGAATTTTCTGCTTTGTTTAGTAGCAGCCCTCAAACAGCATTTCACTGATTGTTTCATGCACTGGAAACTTATTTCACTTCCTACCAAGGAAGTACTTAGTTTCCAATAGAAGTAAAGGCTGTCTCTACACCATGATTAGACTCCTGTTCCTTGTCTGTTTGATCTCTTACATTGAAGAGTACAGATTTTAATGCCGCCCATTTTGAGGTTTCTTTCCTTTATCCTTCCTTCCTCTGAATTTCCAAATTTATTTTGTCCCAAAAGTGTTAGGCCATCATTAAAGTAGAATACAATTACAGGAAACCAATATAGGTCATCAGGAAAGAATACAGCCTTTGATGTTCAAACTTTTACCTAACCACACAACAGAAATTGCACCTTCTTCTGAAGCACCAGATGGTGTCTTTTGGTATCAATCAGCTGGACCAATAGCCCAGTCTGTTAGAGCATCACTTTGCAGGGGGATTACTCAATATACTGTAGTTACACTTTTCTTTTTAAGGTCAAGGCTCTCTTTGCAAGTGTAACATAGTTACAGTGCAAGACTTACAGAGCAGATTCCACCATCAGTGGAATAGGAAGATGTTCGCTGCAGCTTGTGTTCTGGCTCTGAATAGTCACCATCCAAGGAGTAGGCATCAGGAGGGATAGCATAGTCACTCTCAGAGCTGAGTGAGGACACAGATACACCTGTTCAAAACAAAGGAAGGAATGAGAGTCATGGCTAGACAAAAGCACGTACTGAATATTGTACATTCCAAAAAAGTTTCTGCATTCACCATTAAGGCTTTTTTTTTGGCTCAAGGACAAATCATATCAGACTTTGGAAACTCAAACCCCACTAACATGACTTCTGAGGCCTCTTTTTATTTCCCTAGGAAGACAAGTAGTGAAAACTGAGTTTTGGATACTGACAGTGAAATAAATTTATTGCTGAATAAAACCAGATTAAAATATATATACAAAAAAAAATCAATAGACTTGTCATCTGAAGGAGAGACAGGTTGTTTTCATCTGGGAACATCCATTATAAAGCCTCAACCTCCTCTGATTTCAGCTAAAGAAAAGGCTTCTTCACTAGCAATGGGGCTTTGCTTTCTGTGAATCTGTTACCACAGGTACATGGCAATGCACAGGCACATCTGCCAATGCATCACAACAGAACTTAAGACTACATGAAATACGACTCTATTTTAGAGACAACCAACAAAATTCGGTTGTCTCTAAAATAGAGTTGTATTTTGTGATGTCTCTTTGGTAACAAAAATTCCATTCAACAACTGGTTTAGCCCTCCCAGCAGGCAAGAAAAATAGTCTTATCAGGACTCAAAGTACCTGATGTCTCTCAAAGATAGGTGAGATGTCAAGAAATTACCAGTCAATGACAAAGACAAAAAAGCATTTTCTGTATTGTGTCAGTACTAGCTTGCTTCCAAGGAAGTCACAGCAAAGGTATGGATGACTGCATATGTGATGAATATGTGAGGGCAACCCTTCCCACAATCTTAGTTTAGCAATTGCCTGAATGGAAATCTATCAGCAGTAAAAACCATCTACAAGAACAGATTTCTACTGTTTCTACTGCTGATGTCTGCACACATTCTGGGAGAACTCCTTGTTAGCATTGCTCAGGCTGAGCATTTGCCTGTCACTGATGATGCTGTTCAGGGCATCTTGGCTCTGATGACAGAGTTCATCCCGCTCAGTAGTGATACTCCCACTTTACCTCTCTTCATGGCACGAGGGCTGCCTGGCATGCTAGCTTTCCTGTTCTCAGATCCAGCAGTAGAAGTCCTGAAGCTGGCATGGGAGCCACAGTCATCATCAGAGCCTGAAGACTCATCTAAGAAAGGCACATTGCTGATCTGTGTGGCTTTCTGGAAAACAGACCTGTATGGTTAGTGTGTGAGAGAAGAATTTCCCCAGGACAATCCCTCCTCAATCAGGAGACCTTCATTTCCACACTGCCTTGCCCACTTCCACCCCAGGGTTCCACAGTTCCTCCCCTTCTAGTCTGAGAACTTCCAAGCTGGACTCTCTAGTCTGATCCGTTTGGGTCTCCTCTGGTTACACCCTCCTACTCCTCCACAAGCCTTATGTTCCATTTCATTCCTTAGGCTACACGCACTGTCACCTCTAGGCTTCATAGTGCACACTGCAACTTCCTGGACAAAAACTTATTACAGTGTTCTGTGTTCTTAAATATATTTAATATTTGCTATTCTTTCTGCATTCTTTTGCTGTCCAGTGCTTCCTGACATTCTCTAATTTTCTTTCCTTCACTGCACAGTTCCATCCTGTTTTGTCTCAAATTACTAGCAGCTCTGGACCATGCTTTCCACAACAGGAAAAGTGAGGTAACTCCTTACCCCCTTCAGCGTAGTGTAGACTGGCACTGTGACATTTCTGTAGATGAGATAGGTAAATGGCCCAGAAGTTGAACACGAGAAATTGGAAACTGGAGAAATTCAGAGAGAAAGCAAGACAGCAAATAATACGAACTGGTGAAAAGGAGGAGGTTTTAATGGAGAAGCACATGGAGAACTGCCACCCTGGACAGCCTGGCTTCAGAAAGGCCAGGAGATGCATTATTAATTCCATACAATTCCCAGAGAGAGCTGCAATGTTCCCTCCATTTAGCCTGTAAGACACCTTACCCACCCTGTGCTTCCCTTGGTACTGTGGCAATCTGGTGTACCCTGTACAAACAGAAAAAAAGCCCTAACAGGCAAAGGTGATGGGGAATCAGAAGAGTAAAAACAGGCCACAGACATGCAGAGGCAGAAGACTGGCTGCAAAACTGTTGGGGGGGATAATGGAATCCCTGAAGATGTCCCTGAGTGCAGAGGTACAAACAGCCCAGCACCAACCATCCCCAAAATCAGATATATCCAAAATCAGATTTATTGAGGCTGTCTATGAGGTCAAATTTACTTTGAAAACAGGCAAGGAAACGAAGAAATGTGAACAGCCAGAAGCTCAGGCCCCACCCTATCACCATTAACTCCCTCTAAGGAAGGGTCTAGTCCAGAACTTACAGCAGCTGGAAGTATCATTAACCTTGGCCACTTCAGACAGCCTCATGCCAGACTTGGCCACAGCATAGATTCGGCTCTCCTGGAACAATAATACCACGAACAGTGATCAGGCAAAAATGTAATTCTTACCAACAGAAATGCCCATGTCACAGAATCACATCACAGTCACACCTTTGGGAAGGAAGGAGGGGCTCTCTAGGAAAGACAGCTGAATTCCACCGCATGTTGTGTGAATGACCATTACTGGAAGCGTGTTACTTTGTGCAAATTCCCAGCTACAGAGGTGATATCCACACACTGGAACACCTATACACAATTACCAATAAATTACTGTATCACAGCTTGGAAAGAGATGGGCTTTTTTCCAAATTAAAAACAACGCATTCAAATGAATTAAGAATAGCCCTATACCAGAACAATTCATTGAGTCATCAGCTGCAAAGGATGCCCATTCCATAATAATGGAATGAAAGAAATGCCTGGAATGACCTCAATAAGCCTGTGTCTCAGTTACAACAACATACAGAGCTTTCAGTTCAAAGGATCACCAAGTGTTTCATGAATTGATAAAAATTCCAGAGGGGGAACCCAACTCTGTATCTAAATGCAGAATTATGACTAAGATATCAACCAGCATGAAATGGATAAACCACAAAGCTAGGAAACCTCTTGGTGCTCCTTAAAGCATACAACCAAAATTCACTATGAAATAACACACATAATATATATACATGAAAGCCCCTAAGCTTGCAAAGTCAGGTACACCAAAAAATTTATAAGACATAAGGATTATTAATGAGTGCTTGACTTGGCAGTTTCAAGAAATCATTTGTTTGCCTATGCTTTTAAAAAAGCAAATGAAAACAGAATTGTCTCTTTCAATACATTGATTTCCACCAGGTTTGTTAGTTTTGCCTGTTTAGGAACCTGGTTGATGAAGTCCCTTGGAGTCAGTCCTGATGGACGAAGAATCCAGCAAGACTGAACATTCTTCAAGAAGGAAATCTTTAAGGTGCAGGAGCAGGTCATCCCCATGTGTTGAAAGATGAGACAATGATGAAGACCAGCCTGTCTGATTAGAGAGCTTTGGCTGAACTCAAAGTTTGTGATCTTTGGATGAAGGGACAGATGACTGAGGAGGGCCAGAAACACACCACGAAGTTATGCAGGCAAAAAAATTAGGAGGACCAAAGCCCGACTAGACCTTCACCTGGCTACTGCAGTAAAAGACAATAAAAGACTTTATAAATAGATGAGAAACAAAAAGAGAATCTCCATCCTTTATTGGATACGAGTGGGAAACAGTGACAAAGGATGAGGAAAAGGCAGAGGTACTCAATGCCTTCTTTGTTCAGTCTGGTGGTAAAACCAGTTGTTCTCCAAGCAGCCAGCCCTCTGATCTGGAAGACATGGATGGGGAGCAGAATGAAGCCCCCACAACCCAAGGGGAAATGCCCAGTGACCTGTTTTGCCACCTAGACACACACAGGTCTGCAGGGCCAGCTGGGATCCACCCAAGGGTACTGAGGGAGCTGCCAGAAGAGCTCACTGAGCCACTGCCCATCAGCTACCTGCAGCCCTGGTGACAGGCCTGTCATCCTGACCTTGGTGCTGGGGAAGCTCACGGAGCAAACCATCCTGAGCACCATCACACAACACATGCAGGACAACCAGGGGACCAGGCCCAGACAGCATGGCTTTGTGAAAGGCAGGTCCTGCTTGACCAACCTGATCTCTATCTATGACAAGTGACCTGCTCAGTGGATGAGGAGAAGGCTGCTTTTTCCATCCTAAACAATTCTAGGACTAAAAAACAATTCATCTATCTGACCTCACAAGTAACTGTAAGAAAAAACCAACAGGA
This sequence comes from Leptocoma aspasia, assembly GCA_013399835.1. Lineage (NCBI taxonomy): Eukaryota > Metazoa > Chordata > Aves > Passeriformes > Nectariniidae > Leptocoma > Leptocoma aspasia. The sequence continues at coordinate 1,568,455 of VXAX01006658.1, read as the reverse complement.
CATGTATATTCACTTTACCAAAGGTTTTCACAAAATTCTCCTAACAGCAGGAGCATACCATGAGATAAGAATGCTGAGATCTAATCCATGTATCTATTCTAGTATCCACAGCTTTTTCTCACTCTGGAGCTATCTGGTCTGGTCCACTACAATTATGATTCATTTTTCTATCTTAAACACATGACAACAGAACTAAGGATTAACTTTTGATGACTCATATAATGATAAACCACAATGCAGTACATTTTGACTTTTGTTTTTATTCCTGTGATTCTTATGTACTGTTTTTTTCAATGGATCTTTTTCCCGTTATAAAGATTAAAAAAAAAATGTAAACGGAACCAGCATGCCCCATGATCTGGAACTGTCAGACTTGGTGGTTCAGGAATGTAACCAGTGCTACTCACAGGTAACAATTCCTTGAGACCAAGAAGTGTTGTAGCCTAACTACTGGGCACAAAGATAAGCAGCACTTCTCATACCATTGTCCTTGCATTTCTTACCCATGATGGGAATCGGTGCAGCGGTGGTGTGGGAGGTTTACATCCCCGGTCAAGTGTGCCAGCTTCAGAACTCACAGCTTCTCTTTGCTCTGCAGGTAAGTGGTACATTCTCTCACACATTCCAGCCTCTCCCCTCAGCAGGCCACATTCTGTCTCCATCTTCTCCATGACTCCATCATCATCAATGTCTGTCTCCTCCACGTGCCCATGGCCGACTGGAGGGTCTGCTATGGGCTGGAAAGTGCTAGTCTCTAAGTGCATTACACGATGGAAAGAATTAGCCCCTGACTGTGGTTGGCTGTGATGTCTCTTGGCTAGCTGGATACTGTCTCTTGGTGTATTGGGTGTTCGTATTTTTGGAAATGTCATACTACTCCCAAGGCTGCACTCCCGGCCTGGAAAGAAAGAATGTGCTGTAACAGCTGATGTTGACACAACCAGAGGTGGCTCAGCAGTTTGGAGACGGCTCTCCAGCATGCTCATTATTTCTGCTGAGGAAGAGGAGTCCAGACGGTGGGAGTGGAATCTGGCACTCAGATCATCAGAGAAGCGGGTGCCATCCAAACCCACTTGTTGCAAGGTGCTCACAGCACTACAGTTTCCTTCCAAAGATGATTGGAAGGTCAAAGCCTCAAGAATTCTTGTGGTCTCAGCTGGAGGGTCCAGTGATATGGGACCAGAGCACCCTAAACCATGTTCAGAGCTTACGGTTGGAAATACATTTTTCTCAGTGGAGAGATTCCAGCTTGACGAGTCAGACATGAGCTTCAGCATGCTCTGGGAAAGCAGAGATTTATCCTCTCCATTCTCAGCAAAGCTGTCATTGGCAAGGGCTACGTTTGCTGAAGAGAGGACATGTTTGGAAGGTCCTGTCTGACACACCTCTCTGAAACCAGGTGCAAGGAGCACAGATTTCTGGTCTATCTTCTCAGCAAAAGAAACCTGCGATGCTTGGGGCTTCAGGGAATCACAGCTCCAAAGAGATTCAAAGGGAGGAATGCTGGTCATATCTACAAGGAAGGAGAACACATGTTTAAGGCATTCAAACACTTCAATGTCTTCAGTGTTGCTTCCTAGTGTACATTCAGCTGTATTTCAATAGCACCCTGGCTTGTTTAGGACTATACAGAGCAGAAAGGAGATGGGTGGGCACAGTTATAACTAAAGTACTATACATCTATAATTAGGAATAGCACAGAAGAGATGAATAGGAAATGATTAATCACTGTTTCTGACAAAAGTGAAATTAAGGGGTTCCTAACGAAATTAGGCAGCACATTTGAAATTTACAGAAGGAAGGTTTTTTTCCCAGACAAAAAAGCAAACAGAACACTGCAGACAGGCCAGAAAAATTAATGTATCAGTAGTACAGACGTTCTGGCCTAGGAACTTCTTAAACTACTGAGAGCAGAAGCTGGAAGTGTATATGGAGAGAAGGACAGCTTTACTTGCATTATTTTGTATGGTCTTTCCTGGAATGTGAACAGCCACCAGGAGATGGGATACTGGCCTAGGCAAGCTTTCAGTCTAATGCAATACAGGAGTTTTTATTCTTACCTATATAATTATGCCTCCTCTCTTAAAACATGAGAAGGAAGTGAACCTATCCACACAATTATTCGTCAAATACATCAAAGTGGCCAGAACACTGCTTCGCATGGCTTTAGTGGACCTACAGTGATTTAACTCATCAAATAATCTGGTATGATTCCACCCTTTCCCAAGGGCTAGATGGGGCTTCCAGCAAAGGCATGGAGACCTTCTTAAACATCACAGCAATCAGGGAGTTTACCCACTTTTCAAGAATTTCCCTAGAGCTTTTTGTTATCCTTTTGTGCTATATGACCCACACAGTGCTTTATGTCACAAAGTTTTATAATAGCTACTTGCATGGTTTTGCTGTAAAATCTTCCCTTTTTTAGCTCTTTCTCTGCCCTTTCAGTTGCTATGTTAGAGGATGACATAAAATAGATCCTAGATTGCTTCCATTGTCCTTTGTCTACTTAGTACCTACACTTTATACTTACTATACTTTCTTCCTTTCCATAATTATTAAAGATTATCTCAGTTCTACAATTTCCACCAAATAGCAGCTTTAGAATATGAGAAAGTGGGGGTAAAACTTGGAATGGCAGAGGATGTTTGATTGACCTTGGCATTTATATTTATTTCAGCCTGACTGAAAAAGAGCCAGATCATTAGATGCTTTGGAAATTGCAAAATATGGGTGAGCATGACTCTGCACAGCTATTGCTGAAAATGCTGCCTGAACAGCAAACTCTATGGGTACTGCTTAACCATCCATGGGATTTACAAGGAAATAGAAACAAACTGAATACACAAAGTTACAGAGGGAAGAGCAAACAGCAGAATAAATTACTGTTGACAGTGGAGAGGATGAAACCTGCTCTTGGAAACAGCTGAGAAAAAGACAATCATGAGAGCATGACCTTGGCACTTGATTCACAAGGAACTGAATGTTAGCAAAGCTAACACATAACAATGGCACACAAATCCTGGCACATATTTTCCCCTGACCCTAAGATAAATCATTAGTGTCAACTGAAAACAAGTCATTAATTTTAAATATTACTGTTATTTTTGCAGCTTCCTAGCTGTGACAGGAGATTAAGAAGAAGAAGAAGAAGCTGTTACTATTAGCATAGCAACCAAGAAGAGATTTGTCTCTCTGCAGAGGCCTCTGACTTCAGCCTGGCATAGAGAGACACGTGAGGGATAAGAGGAGTGGGCAGTGCTGTTTACTGCCCAGAGAGCTGGGATCCAGGAACACTTAATACCAGATTATTAACGCGGCTTACCAGGCATTCTCTTTTTGTGAACAGTCAGAGCCAAAGGGGATGAGAAAAACCCAGTCATAAAGCATCTCACTAGAAATGTGGTGGGATTTAGAAGGAATTTTACCCTATTCCCTTGCTGTGGAGTAATAGAAATGCCAGAAAGACTTCTGCAGGAAAGAAATGTCCCCTCCCTGCATACCCAGTGAACTTCTGGAAACTAGCTCATTTTACTGTGACCAAACCAAGCTTATTACAAAATAAAAATAAAGAAAAAGGTTAAGACAGAATTTCTTTTCCAAAGTACGTTACAACAAAAGGTGCTGAATAGAAGCCTGTAGACCAAAGTTTTCTGTCCAGCCACCAAAGAACTGCAAAATCCCAAAACTCCATAAGCAGCTTTCCCCAACCCAACCTGACAGCACAGAGGAACCCAGCTCCTAAAGGCAGACCAAAGAGCTGCTGCCTTGGCTCATTCAGTTACTCAGGTCACATGCCAGCAGAGGTTCTGTGGGGATGAGAATAATTCACACGTGGAGGTACACTGAAATACATCACTGAATGAAGAGTTCTACTCTGTATATCAATGAATGCTTCTAACTCAATAGCTCAGTGGCTTATTTTAATGGCAAATGCAGATTCTAAAAAGAAAAAGGAGTCTATACTCAACTGTTGGTGGGAAAACAACTAAGAGTTAAGGCAGGTAAGCATGTTATGCCCATCTTAAAAATGGACCTGGCTAAGGAACAGAGCAACTCTACTGCCTGCTGTCACAAGTTTTAATTTCTGACAAAGTTAAGAATACAACCCAGGAATGCCAACTTCCACTCTTGTGGTGGTTACTAGGCTACAGTGCCAGCTGAACACATTTACCTTGCAATGTATCCTGAAGAGCTTCAATTTGCTCCATCAGCCTCTGATTACAGTTTTTCAGGTGGTAATTTTCTAGCTCAAGCTATGAAACAAGAATAATAAATGAAAAATAATTAAAATAATGCAAAATTGTGAGCACATGTGATCCACCACACAGAACATGCCTTCAACTTTATTACTTTCAAGTTTCTTAACAAGGAAAAAAAAAATGGGTGAGTCTACCAGTCACCTCGAAATCCTTCTAATCAACAACATCACTAGACAACCCACTTAAAATATTTTGCTGTGCTTTCTCAAACAGCCTCTGTATAAACTATTGGCACTTCTCAAATACATCTTTAAATTTACTTCTCTGCTATGGCTTATCATTTACTCCTGTTGCAGAAATAATGCTCGTGAAGGAGAGAATTAAAAAAACATTACCCAGAAGGAGAGTTTTTTCTATCTCACTCTGTATGTAGTGAAAGAAGATCCCATGGATCCAGAGAACCAAAGAAAAAAACAAAAAGCAAACCCACATTAAGGGTGCATTTACATTTCAAATTAGGGTATGAGAGATTCTTTTTCAAATTTGCCTTATGCCTTTACTTGAAGAATCTCAGCATCCAGTTTTAAACACAGCAGCAGTGCACCCAGACAGACTCCTCTCTTGAAGGAATCAGTTGTACTGCTGTCTCGAGTAACCCAGTGGCAACACAGATGCCAAGTTCTCCAACTGGCAGTGATCCACTTGTGCATGCTATGCACCTGGAATCAGTATCTGGCACAAAGCTCATTGCCAGCAAAGACACAGTGTGAGTGTATGGTCCTGGATTCACAGCAGGTCACATCAAATCAAACCCTCTGCTTCCTCCTTTGTGCTGCACCAGTCAGTAACCTAAATGCACCTTAAGTTATCTCACAGGGAGAAGAGAAGCAGCACAGGAGCTCAGTGGATTATCTAGGCAATCTAATGACATTACAAAGTCACATCATAACATAATCAGTGCCCACAAAGACTGCTTCTCCCAACTCCAACAAATTCCCCTTCTGTCATAAACTTGGAAATACATGTTTTTAACTTGGAATAAAAGACCAGACTGCTCTCCCAGCTGAAAACTAATACTCCATCTTTGAAACTGCATGCTGACCCAGTGCTGTCTTTGTTTTTCTAGAGGGTAGGACCAGATAGAGGCATAAATCCACAGGATGGATAGAACAGAGAGGTCAGAGATGAAAAATACTGGGCAGTATGAAAACAGCATTAGTCAGAGATGGTAAATTATAGAAGAGCAAAGGACATGTTTGTGTAACAGGTGCTCTGTCAGAAAGGAACAGAAACTGCATCCAGAGAAAAGAAGGAGACATAAAAGAAAGCTAGGTGAAAGCCACTTCTGACTAGTCAATCTTCAGAAACTGCTTTTGGGCACTGGTGACTTCACAGTCATTTATAGTTTGCCCAATAAAGTAAATAGCCCTCAGTATGAGTGATGACCCCAGCCCTAAAACTGAGTATGTGCAGGGCCAAACGAGCAGAGTGCCCCTGTGGCAGATTGACTGTTCCCAGACTGTTGCAGATTGACTGTCCCCAGACTGTTGCAGATTGACTGTTCCCAGACTGCTGTCCTACCTAGGAACCCCCTGGCAGTGCAGCCACTGTACTTACTCACATTCACTCCTTGAAACCTGGCAAAAAGCCAGAGACTTACCTCCCTGAGCTTAAATGTCACCCACTCTTTGATCTTGGCAGCTTTCTCTTGAACAATTTTGGCTTCCTCAGTCCTCATCTGTTTCTGTGCCAAAAAACCAAAACCAACGTTAGACGCCTTAGGAGAGTACAACTGACTGTTATCAGTGAGCTACTGCATCAGGAGTGACTGAAACACAGAAGCTCCCATTCCAAAGATTTAAGACTGCTACTTGGATACAATTGTTCAGCCGGCCTCCGAAAAAATCAAGCTCTAAGTTGTTTTACATGGTCCCTTAGAGTTAAATTCAGAGGCTTGTTTCAAAGGTTCGTTGTGGAATAGCAAAATCCAGATCAGGTAACAAACCTACCACAGTCTGAGTAGGGTCTGCAACTTTTTCTGTTTCAGATGTTTTTGCAATGTTGCTGTTTGCTATTGAGCATCTGTAGTGTTCCCCCAGCATACACACACATTATTGGCCAAAGCTAATAAGAATTAAGCAGTGCCTATAACTGATTCATAAAACATCAATCATTCCAAGCAAAAGGGATTCAGTTGCTGTAAGCATGAGTCTACAGCAGAATCTTTCAAGGTGCACAAGATGCAAATACCAACAACATACTTAACATACACACACAATATTCTCATTGAGAAAGTAAATTAAAAAAAGAAGCTCCACAACCTGACCTTGGAAAACACTAAGATCTGCTAGAAAGATTTCAGATGCTGTAAGTGGTTGTATGTTTACATATCCATTAGAACAGGTTCTAGTCCATACAAAGGTGTTATGGCAATACTGTTGATTTGCACAATGACCATTGTTCCCCCAACTATCTGCCTTAATACTTTGGTAATATTGCTACATCATTTCTGCAGCTGTGTTTTCTCAGCTGTGTTTTTAACTTTTCTGGAAATTTCCTTTGAAAGATGCTGAATTAACACTATGATCACCTGAAGCTTTCTGTTTTATCTTCTGTTTGGCTTCATCAGAAGCAACATCACTGAAAACTCTCCTATCTACATAATGATTTAAACAACTGCAAGAAGAAATCAGTTCTGGGAGCAACAGAGGGAGGAAGAGAGTAGGACAATATGCTGCATGGCACATCAGCCCTGGTTTCTCCAATTAAGGGGCAAAGATAATGCCTTCTGGTAGCAGTTGGTGGTTTCCCTGTTATATTGTTTTTTCTGAAGTAAAAAAATACCAGTAATTATAAAAAATGTCAGTCCTTCCCCCCACTTTAAATTTTTCATACTGATAAATAGACCCCACAAAATTCCCCACATTTTTACATCACTTTTAATCACCACATGCTATTTATCACTACAACTGACATTTAAGGGCTGCTATTCAAGTATGTTTGCTGACTTTAAAATAGGTCCTAGCAACATTATAGGCAGCAGTAACATTTGTAGTTGACCATAATGAAATAAAAGCAATCAAATCAGATGCTTCAAAAAGAAGATTTATTTAGATTTTTTTCCTTTTATATGATTGTGTGTGTTCCTAATCATCAAGTCTCAACTTCTGCAGGAGTTAGAATACTAGATCTGCCTACAGGTCTGAAATGATCTGGCACATATAGTAGGTCTATCATCTCTGAATGTCCATCACATGGGAACTGGCTTTGAATCCCTAATGACCTGGACTTGTCTTGGAACAAGGTCCAAGAGATGAAAGATTCAGATTATTACACTATATGTTGAAGTGCAATGCCAAGACTTTATTTAGAATTCTAAAGCAGAACAGTGACACGATGACAGCATTGTCACCATGTGCAGTAAGCCCTGCCTCTAAGCAGAACCAATTCACTCAGGCACAGCAGCCATAGATGCAGTTATTGTGCTTTAAGATAAAAAAGCAATCAGAGATTCTTTGTGTCCCACACTATTGTGTGGCCCATACATGACCTCAGCGTTCTCTTAATGATGCTCTGAGCTCCATGGCTCTTCCCATCCCAGTGAAAACAAATAGGATGCCTTACAGGGACCCTTAGTAACCTTCTAGCCCTGCCACCATCTCATCCCATTCTGAAACTAAGCCAGTGACTCTGATAATGAGTATTTCTTGTCTAGAATTGCCAAGCTTTGCCTTTCATTTTTAGAAGGTCATTTTTCCTCTTGTTGCTGGAATAAGATTTCTACTGACAGCCCTTGAAATAGGTGGCAATTAGTTCAATGTAACTCAAATGGCCAAGTAATTTTTTTTTTGTAAAATTCTACTTCTATTTAAGTTATTTACTTAGCAACACATAAGAATACCTCATTCCTCGTGTTATAAAAACCACATGGCAAGGCCTTTACTAGAACTGAAATACAAGCCGTGCTGTAAATGTAGCACCTTCCTTCTACCAACCGAAAAAGGAAGAGACTAAGAATTATCCTTACTGAGAAATAATCCTTACTGAGCTGGTCTTTTATAATGACATCTGACAAGAGATGAACTATGCTAGAGGACTGCTGAGGATTGGGAAAAGACCTTTCCCAAGAAGCAGCATGAATAGGATCCGAGATGGGCTACACAATGGTTTTGCAAAGCAATCACCACGCCAAAAAGCCAGAGAAGCACTGTGACCAGACTGTAGCATTACAGGGTAGGGTCTCAGCACCAACATGAGGAAGCCCTTTAGGCACATTGACTGATCTCCAATAACAAAGAGACATGGGCTGCTGAAGCTGAGTGGATGTTTTGTCTGAAAAGGAAAGAGAGGATCTTGCACTGGGCTGGGCATCATCTTACAGCTGCTCTGGAGGCAACTGAGAGACTAACTCATAATGAGACATAATCCATATCTTCAAAATATACATTACAGAATCCCTCTAAGTCATGAAACCTACTGGCCTCCCTGTAGAAAATATCCCTACCTGTTTTGCTAGCTGTGTCTCCAATTTGTTGATCAGATCCTCCTTTCCTTGCATTGTGCACATCAGTTCCTGGTATTTCTTGTGCAGGGTGCTGTCAGATTCACCAGTCTTCATGTTGGCAAGTTTTATCTTCTCTTCCATAACTCTGACCTGTAACAGTAATCAGAAGGAAATTGAATAAACCCAAAAAACACCAAAAGAAAACAATGTAATTTAAGTAGCTGTTTGTGTATTGGTAAGAGAATGAAAATAAATTAGAATATTTTTGGGTTTCTTATTTTTCAAGTCAGGAAAGGAAAAATAAAACATCAAAAACCACAACATCCTTCAGGTCACAGTTTATATTCACATTTGTGAAAAGAACATTGTCCATTCATTTGTAATGCTGAAGCAGTAACAGATGCAAACTGAACCATGAACAGATAAACACATCATGGGTTGTGAGCTATTACACTCAAATTATTAATCAAAGAGGCCATACAGGCACCATAGTCTCCATACACATACAGACATGGTACATCCCACCTTTCTCCTTTGCAATATCATGGCCAGTTTTTTACTTCACTCACTAACAAGATATATACCACAAACTCCTGGCCATTTGCTTCAGATTAAGATTTCTATAGGAAAATGCACAGGTCCTTCATCCTCCTATCCCCAGCTTAAGAAATTGTTTTGGCAACTCCTGTCTTTCTGCCAAGTCTATTCTCCAGACCTGCTAAGGAGATACAATGTTTGATATTTCAAAAGATTTGCCTGTCTTTGAGCTCCTGCCAGTGCCAAGACTTCTTCATCTCAGCAAGAGAAAGATCACTGCAGTGTTCCTTCACTACAGACAAAGTTTCAATCCACTAAAATCCAGTGGCTACCGAAGCATTTCAGGTTTTTAGCAAATTTTTTAAATCCCTTTGCTTTCTTCAAAACATTTGTCTCTCAATATTGGCGCTCCATTTTACCATTAACTCATTCTATTACAATGGATTATAAAACTCCATCTCTAAAGATGAATGTAATCCCTTCAATTTATCTCAAATGTACTAATTGCAGCATTTGATGATAGGAAAATCTCTGGTTCCAACACATCTCAAAGAAGCTAAATCTGCAAAGAAACCATAAATTTAGCACGAACTTAGAACGAGAAAGACAGAATGCAGGGAGCAATCTGACCACTTCACAGAGTCTGTGCAAGAGGGTTAGTCATGCTCTGTTGAGCAGCCTACACTTCATACTTGCAGAAGCTGTGTTTTGTCCTCCTGTCTGCCTGTATTAGGCAGAGAAGCAAACTGCCTCTTCCTCATACTGAATCAGAAAGGTAAGCGCCCAACATCCGAGCCAGAAAACAAAGCCTGCTGAGTCGGATGTGCTTTCATTAGAGTTTAGGGTGATTATAGTAAAAAGAAATGGCCCCTCCTTCCTGTCTGATGCCCAAATGCTGACTCTGTACTAGAGGCTCAGCGAGGGGACTGCAAACATGTGATTTCCTTAATTGAGGTTGGCAGCTACAGGGAGTCCATTGAATTAACAAATCCAACCCCCCAGACTCCTGGAGAGAAAGATAACAAGGGATTTTGCACTTGATGTGGAGCCCTCTCATTTGCTGGCTGCCTCTCATTCATGATGAATGTACTCATTAGTGGAAGGGAATGGTCTTACTCTTATGCTGTCACTTCTTCTGTCAGGCAGCAATGTAGCATTTCTCTAGGAACACTTTGGATGTGGATAAGGCAGCTGGAAAGGAAAACATTGAGGGTTGCTAGTCTTTAGGACCTGCCAACATATGGCTACAGAACTGCTGGTGGCAGGTGAGTGAAGGCAACCCTCATTTCTGCTGGTGGCAGGTGAGTGAAGGCAACCTCTATTTCTGCTACACCTTCCCAACCAAGTTCTCCCATTCTTGGACCTGGATTTGACTTGTTCTCCATCCTGTCCCTTGCTGTCATTGCATCTTATCATATCCTGGGCACTCTACTCCTGTCATTGAGGTGTCTGCAAGTATGAAACCTTCACTGGCCAGTGGCAATAACTGTATTTCCTGATGGTGCTGTCACAACTGTCACTTTTGCCTGTATTGTGTTAACTTGCCTGTCTTGATTGGGTGTGAACTTACCGATACCACTCTCAAGAACAACTCTTGATCTTCACTGGTAGTTGCTGGTCTAGCATAGAAGCCAACAGCACAGTGTCAAGACATAGCATCTTTCCTAGAATTAAGCTGGTCAGTAAAAAATCTTGATGTCAATATCAAACTGGTGTGGAAAAATATGTTCTGCAGACAGAATACCTTTCCAGGTACTCCAAGTTCTTGATTCCCACGTGATATGTCTCTCAGTGCTTATAACACTGCCTATTCAGTCCTTCACTTCTGAAATAATCTTTGACAATTCTTGGCTGTGTGGCTTTTATTTCTGCCCTTCAACCCACGACTTAGTGCTCAGTCCTGCAGCTCTTGTCCAGCTGGAGGGAGCTGATTCACTTCAAGCCCTCCCTTCAGCAGTGATCTGCAGTGATCCAAGAGCTCAAACCACCAGGCCCATCTTGGCTCTTTTGTTTCTGTAATACTCCTTAGAGTGCAGAGTGTTTGCTTCCCAAGGGTCTATTATTCTCTACAGCTGGCTCACAAGCTGAAGTCTGTCTCTCTCCCCTTCTCCATTATTCAAGAAGCACAGAAGAACTAGTTTAGACAATATGCCTAATTTTTAGATTACTACAGTAATAGACAATGAATCCACCTCTTACTGTTTTTCTCCATGGGCTCCTGAGCCAGAGCAGTAATTAATAAAAAGTCCAAAACAAGTGATAAGGGTGTGTCTGCAAAACCTACTTCTTTCACGGAACCTTCTCTACTTGTAGACAAGTCCTCACCAGTACTCTTAAGTATTTGTTTCCTGAGGACCTGCCAAGCAGCCTTATCTTTGCAATTTAATCCTGAGGTACAACATCCCCTTCCTTTTCCACAATCAAGTATGCCTATCATGGATGAGGGGGTAAAGGCTGTGAAGCTGACAAGAAGGTGTAAGGTGCTTGTTTTCGCTTAGGGTTCAACGTATTGAGGCACCTGTTCACAGCTAAGGCTCAGAGACTGGGAAGTAGACCAGAAAACCCATTCAGCACTGTAAATCAGTGTTTCCCTAGCAGGACGTAGCACTGCAGATTGCTGTCTGTATGCTAGACTGGAAGGAATTTAGAGTGAGTTAACTGCTGGACTTGTACCAGAGCCACCATCAAAGAATCTCTTACCTGTTTCTCTGCATCCTCAGCTCTTTGCTCTGCTTCTATCACTCTCTGTTCCAATTCCTGCATCTTCAGAGGCAGAAAAGAAAGAAGAGATGAAAAGAAAGTAAATAAATTATCATCACCTGGAAATTCAGGTTTTATTCAGGACTTGTGCAAGCTTACAGATCCTTGGCATATTTTGAGTTAACTGGACAGCTTTGACCAGGAAAAAAAAGCCTTTGACCTTTTCCAGTCTTCTGCCCTACTTTGAATACACCGGAACCATTTTCTCATTAGTGAGCTTCATCATTCATTACATGGGTCAAAGGAACAGTGGCAAAGTCTTGACCTCATCTCTACAATTTACACACCGTGGGCTGTCCCTGCAAGGAGCCTGTCTACAGTGCACCATTCTTCCCTGATCTTATTTCAGCTAGGATTCATTCACAATGGTAAATGAAAAAAAAAATATATATATTGGAAAGCTTACAGCAGGTTCTCTATGATACTACATTATAACCACTGAATACTTTGCTTTGGCTTCAAAAGCATCATAGACTCATAACTGACAAGATTATCAATTATCTTAATTTTCCTATGTTTTTTTTTAAGAGCTTTGCAAACTGACAATTATGTGAGTCAACATCTGAACAATACTGCTATCAAAGTCAAAGGACACTGAATTTTATCCTAAATGTTTATAAGTCACTTCATTCTCATAAAATTCAGATGTACCTGCAGTTCTTCTAATAATTTACCACTAGAGTCCTTTTTTTGGTGGGTGGTGGTTGGTTTGGGGGATTTTTTTTTTATTGTTTGTTTGGTTTTGTTTTACATTTTTCTTTCAATAGCAACCTAGTATCTCATTTGATGTTTGCCAAGGCCATCTTCACCTGGCTTGCTTCGATGGGTCTCAGATCTAAGCCCAGTAATACCAAGTCAGTGACACTAAGTTTTATCCACCAAGTTGCAAAATTTGAGGAATGCTTCATGGAGTTTGCAGCACTTACTTATGTTTTACAATGGAAAGAATGAGATAGAACGATCTTCAGAAGATTAAAAGAATCATGCTTAAAGAAGAAAAACTATAAAGGGAACGAAGCTCCTTTTCTCTCCAATGCATTTTTGATAAAGTACTGGAGCCAAGTATTCAGGTTGGTCAGGAACAAGACCAAACCAATATATCTGAAAGTGGACTTATTCCTCTTGGACAGATCACCCAGCATGGACGTGGCAGCATTCTCCTGTTTCCATTTACCTTCCTTCATATGGCAACAGGAACAACTCTTCTTTCCATACATGCTCACTGATACAAGAGCAGACTGACCCCTACCAGCAAACATATCAAAAGGCACATACGTGTAGCCACCTCAGTGGTCATGTAACTATAAAAGCAATGGCATAAATTAAAACCATGAAGATCAAAACCTGCTACATTTAGCATGATACATCTCACATTTGCTTTTTCAGTGGAACAATCAAATACAACAGTCTCTGTAACTTAATATCCAAATCAAGGATGCTGCTTTGGCAGAGGAACAGAGAGATGCCACAGAGGACTGCAGTCATACAAAGCTGTTCTGACCAAAGAGCCTTCTTGAAGCCTGAGCTCAAGGCAATCTTACACGAATAGCAGTGGTCTGTGTTACATAAGTATGAGTCTCTTCAGAACAGTGATGTACCCATGTATTTATCTATTAGTCTCTGGACAGTCATCACCACAGACAGGTAGCAGCAAAACATATTGGCAAAAGAGAGATGCTAAACATAACTACTGAGGAGACATAATATGCTTTGTGAAACAAAGAGTGTTTAAGATAGTAGCTTCAGAATCAATGGTCTCTTCTAGTTTTCTGATTAATTGTCTGGTTCTACATTCACAGCACAGATGAAATTCTGGGCCTTATTACCAAGGTATCTTCTTAAACTAATAATTCAATCCTCCACAAGGTGAGCAATCTCCATGAAAGACTCAGGTTATTTTAAGAAGACAGCACTGTTTTGACTGAAGAACTCCTTGTCGTCCCAGCAGTTGCTTTTCATGGCTAGCAGTTATGGATCTTGATCAGGACAGAGAATCTATGTTGAGACCATTCCTGATCACTAAAAAGTTATGAAACTTGTGCAAGCAGGGTGACCTGGCTAAGTTCCAGCCAAATCAATTACTTTTGTCAGCTTAATTCCCTCTGTAGCCTTAAATGAACTTGTACTTGTGTTAATTTCCTGTACTACATTGTCGGGTTGTCCTACTATGAACAGTCAAATAACTGCTGTGTTCCTCGTGTACATGAAATCATTATTTCACTCATCCCCCGTGTCAGCACTCCCACTGGAGCACATTCAGATTTAATACATACATGCTTGTAAGGCTCTTTCAAATCCCTCAATGAATTAATAATAATGCTTGGTATTTACATGGGTCCTTTTATTCAAAATGCTTTATAATTTGACAAATGCTACTAAGAAATGTGACCCAGGTCACACAAAAAACTTAATAACCAAGCCAAATGCACGGAACTCTCCTTTCAAAAACTAGCCGAGACAGCTTGTATGGGAGAAATAGGACTAGTTGAATAGCCATGCTTGCATGAGACAAAAGAGCCTTTTTCCAAATGTTCGTTGTTTATTGAAATACGACAGAAGCAGGTTAAGCTATCCAGATGGCCCTTCTAAAAACTGCAAAAGATCCTCCCATCAACCATCCGCACAGGCTTTCCCCTTCCTGATGGCTCAGAAGAGGCTACATAAAACTGAGTGAATAAAAGTTCCTACACCTCTCAGCTTCATTTTTCTCCTGCTGTTCTGCTCCAGAACACTCCTCCTGAGCTCACTCCTAACCAGGTCAACTTGCTGCCGAGGCAACAGCCTGCTATGCCACTCACCAACAGAGGAGTATTCCTTTTCTTTGTGTGTGTACAAGAAAATCAGGGTGAAAATGACTGCCTGTTTCCAAAGCAATCCCTGCTAATGTCCATAAGGTAGGATTCAGGGGTCTTGTGCCCTGTGGGGTCTGGAAGGATGGCAGAGCTTTGTCTGGGAGACCAGGGGCTAAGGCTCTTCTGCCATGCCAGCCCCTAGCCAGGCTCTGTGCAGCTTGGGCAGCTCTGTTCGATAGCTGAGACCAGGCTATCAATGTGGAAGTTCACACCATGTGAACTAGGGCACTGGCAGTTAAACCACTGGGTTTTAAATTCCTCATGTTCTGAACAGTGATCTAGATTATTCAATCTAAGCAGATTTTAAAAATCTTAGGTATTTAAACTGTTAGAGCACATTGTACTACCAATGCCAGGCCTGAGTGGTTGGGGTTTTTGCGATAAAATAGTAAAACCTGTTTTGAAATCATAAAATTAGTTATAAAGAATAGTTTAAGATGTGGGGGATCAAGTTTTCAAGCCCTTCAATCAGTCACCTCCACAGCTACGATAACCTAGCTGGTGAGCGAGTATCACACCCTTGTTAACATTGTTCTTCACTTTCACCATCTAAAACCACTTTCAAAAAAAATAATTTTCCTGTTACTGCAAACCATATTGGGAGGATCTCAAGACAATGTTTACCAGAGGTTGGCACACAGCTTCAAACTGTGCAGACTTCACCTTTTTCCAAGATCATCCCCCCTCACTGCCCAAAAAACCTTTTAGAAATGCAGGACTCTTCAGTAAGTCTGAATCTCTTCATTGTCATAATGAGGAAAAAATCTTAAAAATCACAGTTGCCATAAAATCTATGACAAAAATCCCTGAAGCTGCTACCATTAGACATAAACCAAGCAGCTCCTTCAGTTCTGCATCGCTACCCACCTGAAGGTGAGAAGGATGCAGCGCAGACAGGAGCCCCTGTTGCTGTGACTGCTGGGGTGTCCTGTGGTGGCTGAGGAGAAGGGAAGGAGGGTCTCTGAGCCAGTCATTACAGACCAGCTGGGAACCTGAGGCCCAGGACACTTCCCAACAAGAGTGTTCAGCATAAGCATTGTGTGTCTGAGTCCACTTGCAGGAGAACCTGTTGCAGCTGCCCCACAGTCCTTGCTGAGGCTCTCCCCTTCCCACATGACATTTGGAGTTAGGAATTGCAAGCCTGTTAGCTTTTTGACCCTTCAAGTAAAGCTACAACAGTGATGTACAAGTAGTTACAGAGTAACCTGATCACTGAACCAAGCTACTCCTTAATCTTAACAAAGGGAACACGGCTTTGACTAAAAGGCTGGATACATGGTAGCCAGGCCCTGAAGCAGATGAAAATTTAATTCTCTGCCATGACCCACAAACTTCGCTAAAGAGATAGTCAAAATATACGTGGCAAATCTGGTCTCCAATAAGGAAGTCTGGTAGGTGGGCTTGTCTCATGTGTGAGTAGTCAGGAAGTTTCTCAAAGCAGAAATTAATAAAGCACAAGGACACAGATCTCATAATGCAGCAAACTTAAAAGTATTGCATATGAGTACTGGTTGTCTTTACCAGACCTGTTCCACATGTATACATGATTTTTTTTAATGTGCCTTTATCTAAATGGACTTTACCACCACTTTCAATGTTTTTCAAGGTAAGTAATCACTAAGGTCCATGTCAGAAACTAATTTGAAGAGATGAAGAAGCTGCTTAGAATTGCACAATTCCTTAAAGTACGAAGGGTGGAAAAAATGTCTCATGCAGTATATGGCAATAGTGAAAATGTAATTACAGTGAAAGCAGGGATGAAAATTACACCACTCTCAAGTAGCTGTCATCTGGATGTTTTTACATCCAAAACCAACAAACAAGAACGTACTCATAGAAGTTACATAATACAAAATGGAGCAAAAGTGAGTTTAGAACATATCTGTCATCGGGTATAGTAAACTGCAGTCAGCTGTACAGATTTCAACTTCATTAGTAAAACTGTTCTCACTTTCCTATAGTAATTGAATATCTGAGCAGTCTTGGACTGAAGATAATGTAAGCCACATTTTGGAAAAAGAAGGAGCCCCAAGCAAACTACAAATTTGGACTTCATAGAAATTTAGTGAAAAAGCTTTCATTCTAATTGAAAAACAGCACCATTTAAGGTTAAGAAAAACCACAAGAAATTCACACCATGACAAAAACAAGCAAAAAACCAAAACTCCAATACAATCTTCAGATCTTTACCAGTTCTCTCCTCCAGGATGCAAACAAACTCACCCGAGGGCACTTGAAAGACATTAGTAGGAGATTTCTCTAAAACCACAGATGCCACGTAAGTTTCTAACATCCAGATCTCAATATACCTGGCCTTGCTCTTTAGTATCCCCAGAATGTTTTGACTGGATATGAAATGTTATTCTAACACTATGGCAATACACGTATCCCTCTCTAGGCTTTTAACATTACAGCATAATTTGCACTCCTCCAAGCTTTTCTGTTGCCAGCCAAGTCCTGATCCTGCTGTTCTTACCCAAAACATCCATCTTTGCTCTGCAGTTGTCTTAGTCACTTTAGATATCTAGAATCTTGCTGGTACAGTGTCTTCCCCTAGATTTTGCAGTAAATAAGGCTCATTCTTATTATGCCACTTTACGCCACTATGCCAGGCACATCTTTGTATCTCAACTGATAAGCAGAGAGCAAAGATGTACTGTAATCAAGGAAGAAATCCTCACTGCAAGTAACAGATATATTGGATAGCTTGGCATTTACAGACTTTTTGCTTTTGTGTCATAACTCATTGCAAAGTAGAAGTCACCTCTGCCTCACCTTCTCAGCTAACAGCTCTCGGATCTTGCTTGCCTGCAAGCGGAATTTGAAGAGCTGGGACTCCAACACAAGGCATCGCTTTTGCCAGTCCATACAGCTGCCATTCTCCACTGTGAGTTCTGCCATTGTGAAGTTAATCATCCATTTAGGATGTCGTCTGAGGTGCTCTAAAAATCCTACAGAATCGAAGGGAAAAAAAAGTATATATTTTAGAAGGACAAACTTATCACCTCTGTGCCTAGTTTTCTTTGGTCCCTCTTACAGAACTGGTAACAAAGGCCATTTCTTCTGCAAGCAGAAGATGAAGTGGTACTACCCTGAGTCACTCATATTGCCCTCTGCCAGAGGTCACTCTTAATGGATAAACGTTTACCTTTAGAATGAGTAAATAATTTACTAATGCATTATATTGTATATTCCAGAAACAACCTTACTGCCACTCTTACAATCTTGCTCAGTCTCTACCCAGAGATTAGGAGTATTTTTTACTCCTGCCTCCTTTGTTCCAGTATGGCTGTAAACTCTCAAGTCACTAAAACCTCCTGCCTCAGGTATCACACACACATTTTCAGCTTGGGTCACCAGTGCCTTATCTCACACAGAGTGTGTTAAGATGATGTGATGTATTAAGCAACTGCTCCCAATCCCTAACTACTTGACACAGTCAGCTGACAGTAAGAGTGGAAGTGCCCCAGTATCTAAACAATTGCTCTGTTAAAACAAAGATAATCCATACAGGAATAAGCTAGGGCTAAAGACAAAACATGCTGCTCTACTGAAGTCCCTGTAGACATCAAGAATATATACAGCCCCAGCAATTGGAGAAAGCTGTAGTTTTTGAAGATCTTTTTAATTTTCCTACTCAGTAACAGTTTAGACACTTCAGATACTTATAGTAAAAGACACAAAAAATCTAGGTAATAGATGTTCTTAACCAAATTCAGGAATCTGTGAACAAAAAGGTCAACTCAGTGTGTGTAGTCCAGCAGCCAGCTGTATTACCAAACAATAGAAAATGTTTACAAAGCTAGAACAGCCCTTAGCTCAGCTTCATCAGAACAATTAAATCCTTACTTGTTAAAGGAACTTCTCACCAGCTCACAGGCAAACTCACAAGTCCCAAACAGTGACAGACAAAGAAACAGTCCAGGATTTGCAAGAAAGCAACAAAAGTCACTCAGCCTCACTGCCCTTACATCTGCCTTTCCCTGCAGAGAGGAAGAGTTTAAGGTGTGTCCCTCCAGTCATATCCACTTGTCAGGGTACCTGGTTCATGTTTTGCATGTAAGACTTGAGATTCAAATTCCCATGAGTACATATAATAGTGTGAGTATACATTACACAGCAAGCCACTCTATCCAGCTATATGTCTGATGTTCCGAGTGAAGGAAGATGCATTTTATACCCTTTGGCTGTAAACATTATCTCTGAGTTATTTTATGTTCAGGCTGCTTTGTTAGGTAATAGAAAGTTTCCCAGACAGCAAGTTGCCTACTTTTCCAATGACTTGTGAAATACTATTCCAGAAGGTAGGTTTCAGTAAAACAAGTCAAAGGTGCATTCATGTGCAGTACTGCAGCACTGAAAACACTCCACAATAGGAAAGAAGACCACTTCCCTACAAGCAGCACACTTACTGCTTTACAGAAATAGAGGCCATCCTTTTCCACAGCCCATCCAGCCCATTGCTCTAATCTCTAGCCTTAACTCCTTGCCAGGCATTTAACCAGGTTACCTTTGGCACACTTTTCAACACTGTGGTGTTTCCCTGTAAGGTAGTGCTATCAGTTCTTCCCAAGCCAAAAGAGTGCACTAAGTCATGGCAGGATCCTACAACACTGTTATGTTTGTTTACAGCTGACTCTGTTTTGGACACAAACAATAATTCATCTCTCAAATAAAATTCTGTTCTCTTTCATACAAGTGTAAGGAGCTTTTAGTCTTTATTCATAAAGTTTAAATCCAAAGAGGACATACAGATGAATGGAATGGACTCTAATGACACAAAGCAAATGAAACTGATGTACCAAACAATTTACACCAAAGCAAAAGTAATTTTCCACACAGACCATAACTTCTGGTTGAACTAAAATACCCATGTTCCAAATAGGTGGTCTAGGATGGACAGGTGTCCTGAATCATTACATTTTATTCTTTATCACTACAGAAAACTGCATTTTATAATCCCTTTCATAAATGAACACTGCCCTTCCCTAGAAACATGCTGGCACTTCTACCACTATTCCTCTTATTCTAGAACCTCATGTCTCTAATTAGCTGCCTTCCAATTACCAGCATGAACATAATCATAACCAGCTTGTATCTGTTAATTCTTGTAGGTTATTGCCCTTCAGTTTAGCTAGGGGTTTTTTTTTTCTCCCTCATATTTAGCCCTTGATATATTTATAGATATCAAAAGCTTTTCCTTAAGGACCTCAATTTGCAAGGCTAGAGACAAGGGGCTGCTTTAGTCTTATAAGAAAAGCTCCCTGCTCTCCCTCTGCACCTGTACCAGCTCAGTGCACATCATATAGAAGAGCTGGTTCTTCTCACTCCCTTTCATAGCCATGGGTGACCACAACTGCATCTGAAAGACAGCATGCACCCACAACAAAGCCTTGTGTAAAGGCATTTAGCACTTTCCCCTCTCGTAGGGAATGCCTCATCTGATTGCCTTTGCCTTTTTTGCAATCACACTGCACTGGTGGTTGACATTCACAGACAAACTGACACAACTGGAAGAGGAATCTCAACTGACTTTTCCTTTGTAAATGGCAGGTGTGAGAGAGCAGGACGGTAATTACAAACGGACTGGAACAGATTAATAAAGCTCAGGTCTGTGCCAGAGCTCTGAAAGATCAAATTCTCTGTACTACAGGCCATTGTGGTACACACAATGAAACAAGAGGCAATGGGCAGAATCTGATGCACAGGAACTTTCATTTGAAAATAAGGAAGAGCTTTTTTATTGTGCAGGTGACTGAACAGGTTGCCCAGAGAGGTTGTGGAGTCTCCTCACTGGAGATATTCAGGAACCATCTGTATGCAATCCTGTGCAATGCGCTCTTGGATGGCCCTGTTTGAATAGGGTGTTGGACCAGATAACCTACTGTGGTCTCTTCCAACCTGAACCATTCTGTGATTGCAAAATTCAACATGCCCATGGTAACCCTGTGATTGATTAGTATAACTATAGGTTATATTTTGAATTATAGGCAGTATTTTATGGATCACTAATATTTAAAAGGCACAGTTTGTTTTTGGGTATCTGGAAGAAGTCTTACTGTTTATGCAACTGAATCTTTTCCTCCTCTACTAATTTTAAAGAGTGCTCTTCCAGGTTTTGTGCCCACCTTGTTACTACTTCTAATGTGTGATTTTGTTTTGTGTCATTTGATTAATCCCCTGTGTCAGTAGTCAATTCTACCAGTAAAACACCTACCATCTAACCACCCCCCTCTTCAGCACTGTGTTGTCACATTCTCTTTTGTCATTTGTCTATCTTACCATTCTTCTATTAATCCCCATCTCCTCCACTTAAGCTAATAACTTCCCCATGTGTCATCATACCAGATCAGTTCTGAAGGCTAGAGATTAGAATTATAGCTTTTCCCCCAGCAAAAACTTACACTTTTTCAGAGAAAGCTATTGTATCACAATGTCTAATATTTATCTCAATACAATTTTATTTACAAAATTTATTCTGCATTTTCATTTACCATTAAAATGCATTGTTCCTTCTCCCTTGTTCTTCTGAACATAAGCAGTTCATCTGTACTCTGTGAATTACAGTATCAACTTCATTTTGACAGACTAAATCACTTCCATTGGATTTGCCATTTCAGATGTCCTTTTCTGTAAGTTTTAACAATGTTTTTTTCAGTACATTCTTTGATTCCCCTTCCTCTCCCAGATATTGGTCCGTTTCATATCAGATAAAGAATTTATATGGATACATTTATATAAAACAGTCTCTTTTTTCCCATATGCATATGAAGAAGGTGGGAGCCAGATATTTTCAGAGGCAGTACTCTTATTTTAAGGACTTAGAACATAGGAGACAACCACTCTATTCAAACAAGCTGAGATTTTCAAAACTTCATTCTTAAATGCATATAGCCACTTCTTAAAGAGCAGCTTGATTTTCAGTTTTAAGTATCCAACAACTGTCAGTGACAATAATGGCAGATGAAAAGTCCTTAAAACTCAGAGGGGGAAAAATGACTCAACCACCTGCTAAATGCAGTCAAAAATGAGCAGTCTCATGCATATATCTGTAAGTTTTGACCAACATCAGAGACAGTTCTGACCCTAAATGCCATATCCAAAATAAATATCCTCATATTTACTTGGAATGTCCATATCCAGTTGCAATTCTGATGAAGCTGAAATTTAAATCAAGATGTCATGTGTTTGGGGGCTTTTCTTTGTGTTTTTAGACTACAATCAGCTGATGTTGCAGATGTAGGTGGATCCAGAACTAGAAATCAAAACACTTAGCAGACTTTGTACACTTCCACCTGAAAAGCCGAAACAATCAATCAATGTGAAGACTTTCAGGTGTAGATACAAATGCAAATAAAATGTTTGCAGCTTTGTTCATGCAGTGCAAACAATAAAGACAAGTGAAGCACTATTTCCGTATTTCAGATGTGTCTGCTCAGCTCAGCAACAGATTTATGCAGGCTGCCATAGGGGATTCACAGCACAGGGGGACTGCAGTTCTCAGCACCTGCCCATAAAAAGCACCGGTGTCTGAACACTGGTCTAACTTCCAGCTACCATCTTACCACAAAGCAATCAGTAGAAAAGTGACAAATGTAACATACGAAAGGCAAAAGATTTCTTCCCATGTCTCTGAATCGGCATCAAGGGGGTCAGCAATACAGAAGATGGGCAAAACTCAGCAAGGAAATCCTGTACTATTAATCAGTACCCTGTCCCCAGCCACCCCACTTTCCACTTCATACCCGTCTCACCCCTCAGCTTTTTAGCACTGAGCCCATGGGAATTGTTCAGCCACGCAGTCATTTCCCGCTCAGGAGCGCGGCCTGAGATGTGCAGAGCATGGGCGGGGAGGGGCGTGGGGGGAGAAAATAACACAAAAAGCTGCGGAAAGGGCAAGGAAAAGGCTTGTCGCGGGCCTGGGGTGGGAGTGAGCGGGGAATAATTTCCCCTCTACATCCGCGCAGGTGGCTTAGCTAGTAAAAGTGCCTGGAGGCAGGAAGAAGGGCTCCCAGTTGTGCCATTCTACCTGCGGAGGTCTTGCCCCGCACACCGAGGCTTACCAGGAAGGCAGAAGAGACGGCAGAGCTTACAGACATTTACTTCTTGGGCTGCATCGTGTGGCCATTCCTCCCCCCACTTCTTCTATGCCTCTTCAGGGCCAAAGTCCCAGACCGAAAGCAAACCTCAGCTAACGGAGATGTCTCAACATCACCCCCAGAATGCTCCCGCCAGCCCACTTAAGGTCACCTTCGAAGAAAGACAAGCCGGGGGAGAAAGGCTNCAGCCGCGCTCTGCCCCGGGCGGGGACATGCCCCTCTCCGCCCACCTTGCACCCTCAGGCACTGCCGCCGAGCTTCCTGAGATGTCCCCTCCAGTCACGTCCCAGGTCTCGGAGCTGATGCTACCCAAACCGTCCCCAGACCACCAGGACAGCGGCGTTTTCCGTGGAGCAGCAGCCGGGCAAGGAGCCGATACCTAGAGAAGCACGCTGCCCTTGCGCCACTGCGGCCCTCAGGGGCTGGCGGCTCGTCCGAAGCTCCAGATGCAGCACCCTTCACTCCTTGCAGGCAGCCCCAGGGCATGAGGTTGGTGCCATGACAGAGAGGAAAACCAAACTCGTGTAATGATCTCCTGACCAGAGGACACCAACCTGTACATGTACTTCGGCCATTTCTCACATAAAATGGCTTAAACAAACAGGTTCGGGGCCTCATGTGTTTCTAATGATAACTGCCAGCACAGAAAATATGTTATTCAGGCATCAGGCCGTCACTTACTGAGCTACTTTACATGCAGCAACGCCTTACATGAATATACGATAACATATAGGAGTATATTGCCTGTGTTATACCAAGCACTGGTGATGCCTTACTGCCTCAGGAGGCTGGGCAGTGGCAGCAAGTGTCTGCACACGCCATGTGCTGCTGGCTGCTGCCCTCGCCACTCCCTGACACCTCAGGCTGGCCGAGCCCACGCTCTCTCCCTTTGTGTTGAGCAGACCAAAGCATGCAAATGGAAGTAAAAGGGACTGGAGACAGATGGGTGCGGCAGGACGAAATGCCCCCGGAGATGTGGGCCTCAGACCAGTGCGTTTTAAAGCAAAAGGCCCCTTGTTCTGGTTCAGGTTTAGCAACTACTTGTTACTTATTCCATTATCAGGCACATTACTTCCATCTGAGATACTTTTAAGATGTCTGTGTGAGGCTCCCCTCAGTGGAGTAACAACAGTCATTCTGATGTGTATCTTTCTGGCCATTTTCTATGGACCTTTCACATGGGCTGCTTCGCTGCCATGAAAGTTGGTCTCATTTCAAGAAAGTAAGTCTGGCTTGTTGGGGAAAGGTTGCACCATAATGATATCTTGAGTGGTTATGAGAGATCCATGAATGCTCTGAAACTGTACTTTGGCACCTGTTGAGACTATTAATGCAAAATGGGGCAGTCTGAAATAAACAGGCTTCAACAATCTACGAAGGAAGCACACAGAAGAACTGAACAAAATTATCTCCTAGGACAATAAGCAACACTATTTGCTAGACATGGTTAAAAAAGACCTTAAGAGATGTTATCTGGCTCACAGATACTGTGTGGTTCTGTTGTGTATTAAACTTTCATTGTAAACTTTTTCCTCACATTGATAGTGTGCTTTCGGCAGAGAAACACTGGGTACCAAATCACTTACTATGCAAAAATAAAAAGACTGGTGTGAGTAAGTGGTTAAAATATAAAAATATAACTAAAAACATAAGGTCAAGATTTGGACACTGGAGCGAATAAAGGCAGACTCTGAAATCTACACCTCATTATCCAAGTAAGTAGTCAGATTTCCAAAGACTCTGAGGACCCTGCAGTTCCCTAAAGATGGTTTCGCTTTAGATTTCTCATCTGTTTCCAGTTCCATGGGAATTTTGTTGAATGAAGCTGCCTATTCCCAGCTAGGAGACAAAGCATGCATTACAGAGCTGGTTCAGGCAGAGAGCAGGATAGCACTACACAGGGATGGCTGGAGAGCCAAGTGGAGATAGGCAAAGAACTGAAAAGAAACAGGCATCTGGTGAGGAGCTCTCCATTTGAATAGGTGAGCAGGGACAGGCAGGAATACAGGCAGAGATTAAGCTGGCTGTTGGGACAATATCACCCAAAGAGATTTCTCCAGCAATTCCCAGTAGAAGGGACTCGAGTTGCCTACAGTCTGCATGTTGTGTGTGAGTCTGTATTAATCATTATGCCCAGTGATCAAGGAATTGTAATAAATAACCAGAAACAGCACAATTTGTGCCTCCCTAGAGGTATTTCAGAGGGCAAAATATAGCTTTATGCTTTATAGAGTCCTCTCCTGAACTGAGGCTGGCCAGAGACAAAGTCAGAAAAGGAGCAATTCCCTTCATGCAACTACAACATGCAAGCACACTATTTCTTAATCTGAATTTTGTAAGGTATTTTTATTCTTCCCTTAAAGGCACTGGTCAAGTTCTCTCATTTGCACCAGCAAAGCTAACCGGATCATATCACTCACTAAAATGTCAATATCTGGCCTTGTGTTTTTCCCAGGCAACGAAGCTTGACTGCCAGGACATTCCTCAGCCACTGAACTTTATACAAAGTACCTCCCTAAGAATTGCCTGTGCACACCTTGCTTTAACCCCTAGAGGCCCAGAACCACATCAGCACTCACATAACAATGTTCTGCCATGTATTTAATGCAATTATTCTTCAAAGCTGTGCCTCCTTATATCCTCTGTCACTTCTGTTAAAGTATTTATCAAAATTATTATCTTTTAAAAAATCGTGGTTTCCATTAAATGATGCAAATAGAAAAATAGTTTGTCTTCAGAAGGAGAAGGTTATAAGAACAACCAGTAGTATCTCATTGTTCCCAAATTATTTCCCTTGGCAGTTGTCTTTAATATGGCTGCTCAAGGTCTTTCCAATCTGCAGACAAATATTCAGCAAAAAGTAAAATTTACTATAAACAGCAAATACCTTATTGACAAAACAAACTCTCTGGCTGATCCAAGAGAACTAGCTTGGCACTGTTAGACTATCCTGTTAGACTATCCTTATCACAACACAAGCACAGACTGCTTTGTTCAGAGCACCATATCCAAGATACCTAAAGAGAAGGACAAAGAGATAAATGAGAGCAAGGGGTCAGAAGATGAGAGCAGAATGAACTCTTTCTCTTAGTAAGCAAAGTTGTCATAGTTCTGCAGGTGGGAGAGAGCACTGTGTTCCAGACACAGTGCTGCTGAAAACTTACCAAATGGGCAAGGACACCAGCCAGACCAAAAGTTCATGTGTCAGAGCCCCACTGAAGGCTCAATCCTGTGTGGGAAAAAAATTGCACAAAAAAACCCCCAGTACCTTGAAACACCTGTTTGAGGTACTTGTCGCTCTCCACAAGCAGCTTAGGCTTCATATTGTAGTTCTCTAAATTCCACCTGTGTTAGAGGCTTAAAAATGTTGAAAATGGTCTTTGTGCCTAGTTCTCTTTTTCTCTGAGTTTGCAGTGTGCTGACAGACACAACACAGAGTTGCAACCCCCCTGCCTTTCTTCTCTTCTAATCAGCAATGACAAGTTCATGCAGCATTAAAATAAGAGACTGGCAGCTGTGGATCACCTTGCTGCATAAACCAGTTGCTCGTGGGAGGACCCAGTGGGAGGGCCAGGAAACCATTGCCCTCCAGTACTTTGTCAGCTGTTTTTGATCATGTTATGGTCATCTCGTCACCCTTCACACACAGACACTCGTGTGTGTATTCAAGCCAGAACTTGAGCAAGAACATATGTTTTATATATACTGTCTTGACTGGCACAGAGCAAACCAATGGAGAATTCCCATTTTTCTTAGGGAGTCATCCCAGGGGCAGCTCAAGTGTTATTCTCAGTATTAACAGTTCTTGCCTTGTTTCATCTCTGTGTTTTTCCAGTTTCAGCTTCTAAGTACCAGATTTCACTGTGTCTTTTTCCAATAGATTAAGAAGTCATCAACTATCTTTAAAGTAGCCTGTGATAAAAAACTTAACTTTCTTCTCTATAAAAATACACAGATGTAACACCTCTCACAGTAATTAATATTTTTAAATGGTTGTATTCCCATATGTTTATCTAGATCATGGATTAAACAACTGGTTCTTAAAAAGCCAGCTCGTGTGTTCCTGTTCAGCTCCTGTTTCAGAACAGGGAAGAAAGGAGGATGGCATGTGGGAGTTTTCAAGCTGTGGAGAAGGAAAACAGTCCTTACAAGTGTATTTGTTTTGTGTGGTCTTCTTGTGTCTAGCATTGGCTGGTATGCAGCCCCAAAGGTTCCCACATAACACAGCACACTTCAAATCTGTTTCTGAGTCCACTATAGCTGTAACTGCTGTGCAAGTGGTGCTGCACATGATGCATGTCACAGGTAAACTGTGTCAATCCAGATGCTGCAAGTTCGCAGAGAGAACTGGCTCAACAGCACTCAAAAAAACCAAATTTTGCTGCCCTTAGGATGAGAGGCCTGGCTGCTCCTGCCAAGGAGAAGGAGGCATAGAAAGTGGGTGGTGGAGCTGTGACAAGGTGCTGGAAGGAATCCGGAAGAGCCCTGAAGCGTTGGACCTGCTGCTCTGGCAGCCCCAGTGCTGCGAGAGAGGGCCACGTCAGCTGCTGCAAGGGACAGTCCATACCTCTCAGACCTTCCTTGAGTGGCAGGAATAGGTCTTTCCTCCTAGAGGGAGGGAAGCTCAGGCAAAGTAGGCAACAGCCTACAGTAATTTTTCTTCCCGAGGTACCCTGTGAAATGCCAGGAAAATACCTATTTACAAAGCTGTCTCTGGAAGCATAATGCAAAAACTGCACCAGAGAAAGAGATCTAAACCACATGGGGAGCAGGGAACCAATTCATTTATAGATTACTGGTTTGAATTCAAGTGAAGTAAAAGAAATAACTGGTTAGCTACCCTCTGACAAGCAGCAGCAGCAGTGACAGCTGTATGGACAGACTGGTCATCTCAGCCCCATTCTTTAACATCATCTGAGGGGCATGTTTACCTGGGGTGAGTGCTGAGGAGGCAATAGTGTGTGCTGCAGGTAGCCAGAGGAGCTCCATGGAACATAGACCCCTATTACTGCTGCTGTTCATTAAAGTTCTGCACCACCCATCACTGAAAATAGCTTCTCAGCATAAAAACTCAGACCACAAGAGATCATGGGGAGAGAACCCATGTCTGATCCTCACTAGATTTGTGAAAACAGTTGCTGGATTTGAGAAATTTGGGTAGGCTAGGAGAAGGTGTTGTCCATAGTAGAGCTGGGGGAAAATGCTATTTCCAGACTTGTTACATCAATACTTCTAGTAAAGATCAAAGTAGGTCCCAGCTTGCCCTCTGTTTGGGTGCTGATCTAAGAACTTTGGAATGGGCACCTGGGGCAGCTGTGTGGTCAGAGGCAGGGTAAGCTGCATAAGACAGCCTCTGATGGAGAGTCCCTGCCCTTCCACAACCAGTAGGCTGGTCTGTACTGGCTGACAGTGGGGGAAAGAAGACACTAGTAAGAGATGGGGCTAGTCTGTGGGAAGGGTTTTGGCTGCCTTCCCATAACTGAAGTTATGCCTACAGCTGCCAGATGTCATGATGGGGTGTGGAGAAGAACACGGTTCCCTGCCACAGGACTCCTACTTGCAGAGTTTTTGTTGCTGAAACCAGCGTGCAGGCTGTCCTCCATAAGAGTGCAGGAGGTGTTAGCTGGAGAGGTTTTTGGCTCTGTTCCTGGTCTCACACCAGAGCCAGGCACACAGCTCCCAGACGTTTGTGATCTTTGCTCTGGGATCTTTCAGACTTGTCAAGGCATTGTGTAAAGGGAGGAATTATTTCACTTCCACATGGAGGGTGGAAATGTTGAGAGTTCCTGCAGAGATCCCTCTGCCTGCTTCTCTCAGGAGGGGTCATCCGCGGGTGAGCAGCATTGGAGAGAGCTCCATCTCTACACAGATGAGATCCCCAGACAACACACTCTCAGAACAGTGGCTGTTGAGCTTCTCTGGCATGATTGTTTCTGACAGTTTCCACGGTGATCCACAAAACCAACACAGATCTCTTTGGGAAGGCAAATAGTAGAACACGATAGTGCATGTGCCTGGGGAGGGGGTAACAACCCCACTTTTATACTGTCAACTGAGTTCTAGGGTCAGTCCTGGGGCTTGCCCCTCTCCCTACCTGAGCTGGTAAGGAAAGCATTTCTGTACCCTTCCCCAAAGGGCTCAAAGCAGCAGCTCCCACTTATAGGTGTTACAAGCTGCCAAAAGCAGCTTCAAATGGTATTGCAAATTGGTTTTTGTGGACAACACTGGCAAGTGATATCAGCAGGCAGCCCAAACAAGCAGTGTCTGATAGTACTTTGACTGCTTGGGATTAATGGGAAGTGCTGATGAGGAGCCCAGGATGTGTCACAACATGGTCCAGCATGCAAGCACATTCACAGGTATGATATACCTGTAAATTTAAGGAGAAAACCTGCACTCTGTCCTCTCACCTGATATGTCTGAAAGCACATGGACAAAATCTCAAACTTTTATCCTTTCTCACAGATTAAAACTATTCATAGGCAAGGAACAAACTCAATCTTACCACCACAGTACCATGCCACCAAGACTTCACCCTCTGCTCTCAAGAGCTGACCCTGCCCTCTTCTTCATTACAGAAGCAGCAAGTGTTACTGAGCACACTCTTCCCCACACAGTTTGGAGATGCCTGCCTGATACCCACCTACTCCTTCACATGCAGCAACAATTGCCAAACAGCACAGCTGCCAGGATGAAATGACATGGAGGGAATGGGTTGAAGGGTAGTTTTCTGATCTGTATAATTTTTGTGATTCAGCTTAAGATTCCAGAAAATTCTAGAGGGGAGAGGTAAAAATTATAAAGGATAATATGGCTTTCAAACACAGCCAACATGCATCTTAAAAAGGAAACCTAATTTTGTGTGCCTCTACCTCTGGGCAAAATGTTCTTGGCTTGGTTTCAAAGGTGCTGGGAAATTCAAGGGTTGGGTTTCTCTGAAAACCAGCCCCAGGGTTGGTTGCACCACCCTGCAACAGGGTGACCTGGCAAAGGTGCCAATTTTGTAAATGTTATCTTAATTTTTTTTTTTATTTTGTAATTTCCTATCAATGAGCTCTTGCTGGGAGGCTCAGAGATTGATCTAGAACTTGTCTTTCACTCTATGCACTGCCTGAAGCAGGAATCCTTGAAAGAGAAATGGCACCTTAGCTGTAGATTTAGATGGCGCTTGGCTTTCATTGCGCTGACTGCTGCAATGTAAGAGGCTCCCACCCATTTCTTCATGCTGTGCTCCCTTGCCCAGAGTCCTGTGGGTCCACAGGAGAGCTTCTGAAGCCAAGGTCACTGCACAGCCTCTCCCTCTGTCCATGATTGCCTCCCCTGCTCTGGGGCAGCCCTGTAACCTCAATCTTGGTGTAGAGGTGTAACCTCAGTCCTGGTGTAGAGGTGTTCTGTGTCTCCTTGCACCCTCAAAAGCCCATGCCAGGATGCAGCACTAGACAGCCAGCCAATTAAAACAGCTCCAGCAGCTACAACACAAAACTGAGTTAGGGCCTTCTGCAAAGGATGTCATGGGTAATTTTTACTTATTTGTTTAATTAGTGTTAATTGCACACAGTAGGAGGTCAGAACTCTGCCTGCAAATGCTCAGTTGGCTGTGAAGTGTGAGTTCTCCAGCCATTCTAGAAACTCCAGTAAAGGGGCAGGAGAAGGAGGGGGATTTGCATTTTGTGTGACAGCGTCAGTTTCATTCACAGCAGATGAATCAAACGGGAATTTTTTTCTGGACCAGAAGGAGGAAGAGAACAAGAAGTATAGGAAATTCATCCAGAGAGCCACCAAGAGAGTTAATGGGCACCTTGGGCCCCCCTCTGCACCACAGACCTTGGCACATCTTCCTAGCTGCACAGGAGGTGCCTCCCGAGGCAAGAACGGGCACTCCGCTCCTGTCCTACATACGAGGACTTGCTGTGGGTATCTAAACTGGGGGGCCTGGGGGTGTTCAACTTTTCCCTCTTGGGTTTTTCTTTTTGTCGGAAGTGTCTTTCCCCCTGTAGCCGTTATAACACACGCGGCTAACCCGCTCTATCTGCGCTCGCATTTCCGTGCAGCGCCGTGCCCGCAGTGCCCGCGCGCTGCCGCTGTGCTCCGGCGCCGCCTGCTGGCGGGCGCCGCTCCGCACGGCGCGTTTGGTTCCAGGCTTCGGGCTACCGAGGGGACATCCCGAAACCGAGTGTCCTGAGAGTGGGCGACGCTTTTGGATGGTTTCTGCATTACCAGGGAGACAAACTTCCCAGCGGGAGAGTCAGGCATCGCCCTCTCACAGACATAAACACAACCTCTGCTAATTAAAACCAATAGAGGTCTTTCTTCGTCTGGAATAAGTAGAAACCGTGGATCAGGCAAACAGCCAGGCCGTTTCTAGGGACCATTATGGGGGTACCGCTCTGTGGAGAAAGGGAGTATGAACGGCTATAATTTGTTAAGGGCTCCTGTTGGAGTGGTGCTAAAACTTAGCCCAAACTATGTCTCTGAAACATTAGATGTGCATGCTAACATATAATCCTGACTCGGCAGGCACTTGGGTAATTATTCCTAAAAAGCACATAAGCATTGGATTGTGTTTCCAGATAAACACATGGGACTGTGTAGGGGAGAAAGAAAAAGTGTTCCTAAGTCAATGATTGCATACATTAGCTGTGTTCAGTTCATCCATTAGTTCAAAGAATTATTTTCTCTTTGGTCTAAATCTGCAAAGCCCTTAGGACTTTTTTCCCCTCATATTCATTAAAGTTGGACCCACTCCCACTCTTAAAACAGATCAAAATTCAAGCCTGATGTTTCTGTAAAAACCACTTGTCTCCTCTCAGCCTTGATTTTTTCCTCATAAGAGCAAATTGACATGAGCCATTACCATTTATATTTGCCCAAAGATTCTTTTGTTTCTCCAAAGACATCACAGAAATAAAAAGCCATATATTAAACCTTTCATAAATTAAGAATTTTAACAAAATATTTTTGTACTGGATCAAAATTATAATGTCATTCTTCTAGTGAGCCAAAGTAACGCCACCATTACCACAAGGAGGGGTTGCTTTTGCATTTAAATCTAGGAGAGCTTCAGAGCCTGAACTGCTAGCTTTACATTCCTTCTGCAAAGCAGTGTGTGGCCATACAGAAATGCAGGGTACTGACTCCAGATTTCTACAATCTTGTCTGAAATCAGTGTCCACTGATTCACTGAATCAGTGCTCTCTCTGGGCTTAGATTTATGTTTAAGGTAAGCCTGCTGCTATAAAAAGTATTCTGTGAATTGTAGCCATGTAGGCATAAAAGAAGAGAGGATTCAGGACATCTTCCATCAATTTTCCTGCACAGGTTCAGGCAACATACCCCTGCTTGCAAGAGGTTATTCTCACATGGATTTGTGACTGGGTCACGTCTTACCACCTCTGTGGAAGAGACAGCATGTTTTGGATAGCAGCAGCTGTGTCACTCCTGAAAGCTCATATTTGGTTCTCCCAGAGACCAAAATCTCTGGGAAGTGTCCTGAATTTCCAGTAGCTGCTTACACCATTATCACAAAATCGACCACAGATGGTGCTCTTGGTGCTGGCAGGATGGAAAAAAATAATCTCTTGTCTTATATCCTGAGCACATTTGATCTGGACTGACTGGATGGGATCGTGACAGCCCATCATCTTGTCATTAGAACAGAAACACTTTCCTGACTGCAACAAACATTTGGGCAAGGATGAACACTTTCCTTTAAATAGCAAACTTCAGCCTTAAATAGTTACACTTTGCCCTTGCTGTTTGGCTCTGTTGCATACCAAAGACTTAGCTCTTAGCAACATGAAATCCCATCCTAATTAGCTACTGTTTAACAATACCAAGCTCCTTCTATTCTGGAGCTACAGAGGAGGGGAGCATTTCATATCAAGCCCAATGCAGTTCAAAATTCTTTCTGTGGAATTTTTTTTTTTTTTTAAGTGAAAAGTAGCCTTATATGTTAAACCTGAGCTACTGTATGAGTAAAAGTGACACTTAAGAAATTAAACCAAACATAGCCTGGAGAATCACTTGCACAAAGCACCAAGACTCATGTAGACTCACTAGAATAAAAAAAATACCAGCTGACACATGCAGCTCTGCTCACCATAAATGCCATTGACTAATGATGATCATTCAAACACGTGGGCTTGCATTTGGTCCCTTTTTATGCTCTTACAAATACTTTCCTCACCTTCCAGGATAGTCCCTGGATTCAAGTCTCTTTCCTGGAGCAGTCTCAGAATACATAGAATGACAAGGCAAAGTTTTTTTTTTTTTTATTTCAGCCTTTCAAGAAAGCTTGTTACAATCTGTTTCACTTACTATCCTTGAAACTTTGACCTAATTTCCATCTCACAAACTTACTCCCAATGACAACATTTTTAACAATAATGAAGACTGTATGATGACCCTAAATAGGTCTATTTGCTTTGAATTCTAGTATTTTGTGGTTATATAGAATTCTGTAATTTTCTGTACCTTGTGAAGTTGCACAACCCATGTGTTCACATTCTTTAAAGGAAGTTTTTTTATCTTTTGACATGAACAAAAGAACCCCTTCTTGAAATAGCTTTGGTGTCTATTTTAAAGGAAAAACTCCACTTTCATATGACACACTCCAACAACTGCAGCCGAGTATAAAGCAACCTGGGGAAAAAAACCTTCCTCAAAAAGCTTTGTTGAGATAAACCTAAGGCCACAAGTCTGAGTCACTGTAAATTGGATTGGGCTTGATTGTGTAATATAATACCAGCAAAGCTTCATTTTTCAGATCTCAGTGCCCCTAAAGCACTGGAGTCAGGGATTGAAATTTGTTGAGGTAATTCCAGCATGTTTTGGTTTTTCAAAATCAATGTGTGCCCCTATGAAGCACACATCAGTACATCCCTTGACCTCCTGCTCCATGGGGATGCAGAGAGCTCTGCAGAACCATTATGTTTTCCTCAGATGACAGAGCTAAAAGACCATGTGCTTAGCCAGCTATGGGGTCTGAATAAGGGCTAGATGGTAGAGGTTGCTTCCAAATAAGATTGTTGAAAATAATTAAGTGTCATGGAGAAATCTGTATTAGTTCCTGTCAGTGACAGGAATTTGTTACTCAGGCTGGTAACATGTACTTTTTAAAATTATTACCTTTGGATACCCAGATATCAGCATGGACAAGAACCACAGAGAACTGCTCAGACACTTTAAAAAAAAATTCTGCAGACAATTTTTTCTCCTTCTGTCATCCAGCAGGTGGGAGGAGATCAACACAAACAGTGAACTATAGGGTTACTGGCTGTAGTGTTCCCTGGGAATGCCTGATTTGCTTGTGCACAACGCAGGGTGTATCCAGTTGCTCTAATTTTCATACTACTGTCTGCCAGCTTCAGGGAACATGACAGTGCCATTTTTTACCCTCTCGGAAAGAAAGGAGTTGGATGTCACAGTGTTTGATATTCATGGGTCACGACAAAGCGACACAGGAGACCAGCAGTGCCTGCTGCACCTTGAGGCTGCCAGCTGGGGTTACAGGCCTGGTGTCAGCAGGTGGGGGCAGCTTGGACATTGACTTGTCTACCTGCACCTTTTCACTCATTGTGTGCACATCCGTTTTAGATGTTTCTAAGGTTAACTCTAAACACAGCTTCTTGGGAATTCCAGAAAACAGTCTTCTGCTATGCCAAAAATGCCCTAAAAAAGATAATCAGCACAAGTCTAATGAGGTTGCTCTGCCAGAAAGTGTTAATTTGACTGCTGAGATGCCCACCTGGTCATGAGCTTTGGTCTTTTTTCCTTATCCTGATCATGGAGCAAGGGCAGTGGGAATACAGGAGGTGTAAAAATTGGGGTAAGGTTGTAGAGACCTGTTGAAGTGTAAGGGAAAAGCAAAGAACGCCACAGCCTGACTATGGAAGTGGGGTTTAGGATTTCTTAGTTTATCCAAGTTTTACTCATGGAGCAGTGATGTTTGCAAATAAGTAACAGCTAAATGTTCACAGAATTCTGAGCACATAAATGTTGTATAATCAGTGCAATACAGTTAGTAGTGTTGGCTCATGCATGGGATTATGCTAGAGAAACAGCTTATTTGGGGAACATGTACTATTTCTTTGTCCTCTCGTCTTATTAGAGGAGTTGAGAAGAACATCAATTGATGGTGAAGTCTGTACCTCTGATATGGGCTAATAAAGAACCCTTAATTGCTTGTATTAGGATAGACATCCCTTAAGAAAAAAGCCAACTGAAAATGTAGCTGACTAACATTGGATTTTATAAACTGATTTTATAATCATCTTTGGCTGTGTTAAAGTATAATAGAATATTTCTCCTTAATAGCATGCCCAATGTTGCAACAAAATTTAAAATGGCTTTGAACCAAAAAGCAACTATGGATTTTTTTTTCCCCTTGAAGAAGTGAAATTCAGTCCTGACACTTTTACTCTCAAATTCCCCTTTTATTATCTTGTATTTTTCCTTTGGAAGGATATAAAAGAGGTCATTTAGTTCCCATTTGCAAAGACAACTATGAAAAAACTTTTGAAAGCATTTTGTGGCACAGGTGTGATAGAGATCAAATTATGAAAGTGAGATTTATTTATGAATCAGAGCCTAACTTGGGCTTCCTTCTGACTCTCATTTGACCAGTTTAGGATCTGTCTCATGTAGTTTGTCAGGATGTTATGAAACAGAATGTATCTAGTTTGAACATCAATCTGGGATTATTTTGCCTGACTTCAGCTACCCAGGAGTCAAGAAATGAGCCTGAACTACTCAGCTGGCTCCATCTATCATCAGTGAGGACAGGGAAACTTGATTAGTCTCGTTAGGATGGAGTGCATCATCATGCAGAAGTGTCCGGTTGTCACGACTGAATAAGCAGCGAATTGCAGCCGTACTGCTAAGACCTGGATCAGTCCATAGATAAAGAGACACAACTAATTGTGCAAATGACTTTTACAGCTGAACTCAAAGGTGCAGCAGGACCTTTGCTCACATTCAGCTCACTTGATCTGGTTCTGTGTTCATATTTCTGAGGTCGATTTCTAATGACCAGCATAGGTTTTACTAATTATAACTGAGAGCTTTGCAGGATGACTGGGGTTATTTGGTATCTGGAACATAATTTCTGGTCTCTTCTGGAATAGAAAATTCTATAGATCTCTGGACTGAATATTGTTAAGCAGGCATTCATAGTCAGTGTAAAATATTCAATAATTGTAAGTTACAATATAACAGAAAATCTAATTTCTTTTGGACATATCATGAACTATACATTCTACAGGATTATGTATTTACTTAATCTCATTACATTATTTATGAAAAAATCTTCTTAATAACTTTCCAAAATGAAGATTTACTATTTAGACAATATTATGGCCATCCCTACGCAATCTACGCTGGAGCAATACTTACTGATGAGGAACTTTGCTGTGTAAGATATAGATGAATATTTAATGAAGTAGTTATTTGTTTAGCATTTCTGTAGAGAGACAGTCTTGTTCATCTGACTCTTCTTAGTCATCAAAAAGATTTGGAACCATTTATGTCCCACCCTACCTGACCCAATGACATTTGTTGGGCTCATGTGTTTACTGTGGGATTGCTACCAGGACAGTAACAAGATCTGAAAACAGAGGAAGGAAAGAGCTACTTTTTAAAATAGTGCACTAACCTCCCTGTGCATCACTTTAATGTATTCTTCATCATATGCATGTATATGGCAGCTGAAATACATGATGAGATTAGGTGACTGCTGGTCCAGGCTTCTGGATATTCTTCAGTCCTCTGTGATGAACTTCAAACTTGTTTAGGCCTGAGGATAACTGGCTGAATGGGAAAAATATTCCTATGTAATGCATTCTGAAAGTGACATAACAAAAATAACGTAACAGTGAAATATCAGCTACTGTATTCAGTGAAGACTGCAAAAGGACTCTTTTGCTAGTGAAACAGTTGTATAACTCATACATTGATTGTTAAGAATAATATTAATTGATAGTAATTCTAAAGAAAGTCATTCCTGTATTCATTACTATGAAGAAAATTAATTTAACCAGCATTCTGAAAATGGCTGCAATAATTTATACAGTAAAATTACTTGGTTTAGTTTGTTTCCAATGATAAAGTAAAAAACGAGTATGAGAAGGAGAGTGCAAAAAGAGGGTATTCTCTCTCTTAGGTACAACTTCCCAGTATTTTAGAATTATTAGTAACTCAGACCCACAGGTGATGTAATGCACAATGGCTTAATGCACTAAATAATAACAAAGCAAAAGATACCACTGTAGAAGAAGAGTCTCTCAGAGACCACTGAATCAGACTAGAGAATAGGTCAAAACACATTAAAGCTGACAAAGAGAAACTCAGACAGAAAATGGCAGATAACTGAAAGCTATGTACAAGTCACTGGATTTTAAAAAAGTCCCAATTTTGTAAGCATAATAGAGAACAATATCGTTTAAAATGCCATCCTGGATCAATGTATGACGTGAAGGCATAGTTAGAAAATAAAAAGCCTACAAAGCAAATAGATAAAATGGGAAATATTTAACAATCAATATAAATTGGAAGTTACATAATATAAAAATAGACAAAATAAAAAGACAACAGAGGAAAATCATTGGCTGGCAGGCCTTAAGACAATAAAATGAGTTAAGAGTATATTAAGAACAATAGAAGTCTTAATAAGGGTACATGCTGCTGCTCAACGGAGATGAGGAAATTATAAAGTTGCAGAAAAGGCAAATATTCCAGACATATTTCTGTTCTGCATTTGAAAAGAAGAAAGATGATGCACTTGTATCACATGGGCTGATGAAAAATTTTCCACTCTGTTAGTGACCAGGAGGAATGTAAAGTATGTACTGGAGGTAAATATTTTAAAATCAGCAGGTGTGGATGGCTTACATGGGCATGCTAATAGAGCTTATTTAACTGATCTCTAGCCTGCTGATACTGATATTTCATAAATCCTCTAACAGCAAGGAAGTACCAGAATACTAAAGGAGTGTCTGTTCTATGGCAATATTTTTTTAAAAATGACAAAGTCAATAATCACAGTAGATGTGCACAAGCAAGGCTAACAGCAGTTCATGGAAAAAATATTCACTGTGAGAAAATCCTTTGAAAAAGAATATGCAAATCAAGAGATGTATTTTCCAGCATCACAATAATCTTGGTTAAAAAGTAAATTTAAAAAAAAGGCAAGAATAATTTAAACACCCCTGCCATGAGTAAGAAGATGACTAGAGATCCTCTCAAAGTTCTTTCTAGCCCTACCTTCTGCAGCTCTATGAAGACATAACATGGTAATCAACAGAAAGTCCTGACTGGACAAGAATGACTACATGTATGGGTTGTGAATCCTGCTTGATTTTATTTCTTAAATTGTTTTGTCACTGAATCAGGATCAGGAGCAACACTGCATGACTCTGATTCTCTGAGAAATACACAGGACACAGGATAGTTGAAGTTCATGGAAAATAGTCCAGCCAAGTTTGTCTGCTGGACATAGTAAAAAAAAAAAAGCCATGTCACTTGTGCTTTGCAAAAGCCATGGAAGTAGTGTTAGGATGAATTTTAGATTCAGTGCTATTCAGTATTTCCATCATTGCCCTAGAAGTAAATAGAAACTCACTGCTGATAAAATATGCAGGCATTGGGAAGCCTGGTGGAATGGCAATGATGAGAGGAAAGCATTTATATAGGGCAGGAAGGATCATCATGTTCAGGCGAAAAACCTTTTACTAGAGCCAAATGCAAAATTATGCATGTGGGAACCAGATAGGAGATTAGGAAATGTGTAATCAGAAACTCTACCCTGGAAAAAACAGCACTCTGAAAAGGATCAGGATCATCAGAGTATGGAGCAGTTTCACTCCAGTGAGATAATGTAGCAAAAAGGGTGAAATCAACCCTTGAATGCATAAACATGGGAATAGTGAGTACCAGTACCAGGTTGCTGTCCTTCCCTTTGTGGCACTCATTAGACTAATCATATGCAGGATATTTACTTTCAAAGGTTGCTGAAAAGCTGGGGAAGGTGCAAGGGGAGCTTGGTAATTATTCAGGATCTAAAGAAAACGCCTTATTGTAGAAACCTTTCAGTGCTCAACCTGTCTGACTTACTGAAAAGGAGATTTATGGCTTGATTAATGAATTGGGACTGTTGGAGGCATAAAATACTAGCAGGAAAAGGCTCTGAGCAGACTAAATTGTACTGAGGACTGAGTGGAGGAACTATTAAGACAGACAAATTCAAGTGAAGAATGAGACACAGAAAATAATTAACCACTAGAAGAAGCTAATGCGGTGAATTCTTCATCTCCTTATGCCTTCATCATTATTGGCCTACAGCCAACTGCAAATTGTCAAGAATGAGTTGTTGCTTTTAATAGTGGAATGTATCCATGAAAATTAATGCTGTATGATAGCTAAGAGGTCATTCTAGGTGATAGTAATCCCTGAGATCCATTACATTGTGGAAGAGGTATATATTTATTATTATGATTATGTCAAGAAGCAGTAGATAAACATGCAACTTTCTCTCTGTTTGGACCTTTAAATGCTACAATTTAATGATAACAAGATGAATTTAGGTTGCCAAGATAACTGATGATGGAAACTGGAGGAGTGTAAAAGTCCATTTCTGATTTTCTTTCTTTAGATACTCCAGTATAGTGTCTCTTTATCAGGTGGACTAGCATAATAAAAAGGAAATACAATTTGCTGGGTGACTTCCTTTCTCTTTCTTTGTTCCTCTATCTAGAAATGTCCTTGGTTGTGACATGCGTCACATGTGACATGCGTCTATGATAACTAAGTAACCTGGCCTTATTTCAGAAGTTGTTGTTATTCAAAAAGCTCCTGGCCTGTGGAATGTTCTTGGACAGCTCATTGTGGATATTTGAAACATGCAAGTAGAGAGTCAAACCAGGATTTTTATCTCTGAATCATTTTATGTATTCCTTTGACACATCCACTCTCCATATCATTTCAAATCTCAGAGGAACACTTTTTCAATTTCATTCCTATTATGTAATTTCTCTCAACCGTCTTCATTTATCTTTGTTTTTATATTGTAATCCTTGTCTTTTCCATCACTTCACCTTATCCATTCCCCTATAATCCCTAGTTTATTATCACTACTTGACTGATGTTTGAGAAATGTATTGTAAGTGACTTGGAGCAGACACTTGTCATTTTACTCTTGATCAGAGCACTTTGCACATGTCGCGTCCTATAAATAAAAACTACTGTTCCAAAAATATTTAGTGTCTCAGTTATATTTTCCAGTATAATATGTAACAGAGACACTTTATGAAAAATAATTATTTATTAGAATTATCCCATCTCTGGGACTGACATTGAAAAGCATTTTAGGTAAATCATATGCGATCTCTCTTCTCTGTCTCCATTCCTTAGCTAGCTCAGTTACAAGACACATCAGTGAAGTGCTAGCATCAGGTTGTTTGCCATTCTAGAAACTTCTCAAATGTAACACCTCTTTACTTATCCTGTTTTCCACTGGCTTGTCTCAAAGTCTTCTAGCAAAGGAAGTGTGTTCTCTCTTTTACAGCTGGGGAAAGAGAAAAACAGAGAGGTGAATTTGAGGGCATTGGGAAGGCTGAAGCATGTCTGTGAGTACAACCCAAGCCTCCAAGGCTCCAGTCTCCTGCCATTTTTAATGGGAAACACATCTACCCAAAACAGATTCTTGGATCAAGTTGGACTAGACATGTGCAGGTTTGTAAAGTGGCTTGCCTCCCCTCAAAACTACGTTTGCATTTTGCTGAACCTGGCAAAATAAGAGGGAACAGGGTTGCTGCCAAACCCTTCAGGTTCTGTAATTTCCATGTGTATAATATTTGCTTTTCTTCTGCCCTTGAATCTAGAATAGAAACCATGAAGGATTCTTTTTACTTATTGTCGTTAAAAATTCAAGCAAACACAGGCTAACTTTGTCAGACATCAGTCATACCTCAGGTAAATCTTGTCTGCTGCTTGTTCTAGAAATCTCAGGCTGCTCTGTTCCACAGACTTGTCTGGCATCTAACCCACATGAAGGCAAAGGTGGCAGAAGGTAGTGGAGGACACTAGTTCTCTGCTGAGAAATTTTTCTGTCAGTCCAAGAGATGATCCCTGAACATCCCAGAGGAAACTCACACACAAGCTTTGACAGTCTCTATATCTTTTCCTATAGATACCTTGAATAGGAACACCCATGGAGAGAGCTTTCCTAAAAAGGGAAATGCTTTGCTGCATGGCACTTCGGTCACATCTCTTAGGAGTAAAAATTTCCTATTTGCAGTGTTTAGCTTCAGAGCCAAGCTCTTACCAAGCCAAAAGGAATGGCAAGCATCTATTAGAGAAAAATGCTTTGAAGGAAAGAAAAGCTAAACACTAATGTAAGCTTTACTATTATGATCTATAGCTAAAGGAAAGAAAAATGTTCTGAGTAAGGAAATTATTTCAGCAGTCCCAGAGAGAAAGCCTAGAGTTTTCAAAACCAGCTCTGGCTTCCTTGGAGATTGCTGTCTAGCCTTCAACATTCTGAAGCTGATCCCAAGGACTACACCATACTACAGAAACTGGAACAGGCATCATTAGAAGAACAAATGTTTAAGTGGCTTCAATTTTGTGCAGAGGTAAGTTAAGAACCTTCATGGACTCAACTTCTGCCTCTATCCCTTTATGAATCAAGTACTTTCTCAGGAGTGATGAATATGGAGCTAGTGTCTGAGCCATAGAAAAAACCCAAGTCCCTGACACAAGCAAAATAAAGACAGGAGCCATCATTCTGGGGAGTCTCCTCCAGCTTGGAGGAACCATGTTTGAAAATTTCCTTCACGTTTTCTTCAAAAAACTCAGCAAATCCATGGCTTGTATTTTTTCTACCTGCCCCATAAGGAAAAAGAGACAAAGAAAGCAATTTCCATGGTACTGCATGAAGACCTATGCAAGCTGATCGGAGACAGTATGTGACTTGTGGTATTCTTCAAAATCCATTTCCTGCTTCAGGTATTTGAATAACATTTGTCACCACAGTGGCTGGGGCCCCTTCAGGCAAAAAAAAATTAGTTCCTTCTTTAATTTCCTTGCAAGTCTAAAGATTACTCTTTGTTCCTCAGTTTCCTGTCAGAGAAGCCCATGTTTTGGATGTACATCTATGGGGAGTTATTAAATAAACACAGAGCATCTAGTCTTTATTCTATACACTCTATACAGGGAGATGAAATTCCCAATTTCCAATTGTGGGGCTCCTCAGGAAAACAGGACAGAAAAAGGCAAACTTCCCCAGGGAGGGAAAACCCTAACTCCATCTTGCCAGGTTTTAAACAGTTGTGATGAAGTTTTTCATGACAGGTGTTTCCTTCAAAGCACTAGCTGGGCTGTGTAGAGAATGAGGAGTGTTATAAAGTGAGATTATAATTTCATTTGCTGCAGAACCCATTAGCATGTTTAAAGTGAATCAAGAAATTAGGCCAAGGATGACTTAATAAGCCCGGCGGTTAAACCCTGCTCTGGAAATATGGATCCCATTCCTCATTAGTTCCTAAGCAATGTCAGACAAGCCACTCAGACTAAACCCGTAAGACTAATTTCCAGGTGCTTCTTTTTCAAGACCAGGACTGGATTTATAGAAGGGATGAGCATTCACTGGATTAAACTGGAATTTAAATATAAGGAGCCATATAAAACTGAATTCTCTGGGGAAAGAGAGATGCTATGAATCTCAAATTTAGGATTCTTTTTAACTGAAACATGTCTGATCTTCAAAGCCCAGTCTGTAGAGCAAGACTGGGCTTACCTCACTGGGAATGACTACAGTGACAGTGATATTTGTGATGTACTCAGATACCAGTGTAACAACCACATTACAGTGTTCCTGCAGACATAAATCATTCTTTTTTTTTCAGTGTAACAATGTGCCACAAATAAAACACAAATTATAGTGAGGGATTAAGCTCTGCCTGTCACAGAATGGATGAGTGAGGAACCAGCTTGGGTATTGCTGCACTGCACTCCTTATCACGTCCAGATACAGGAGTATAGCAGCAAACAAATATGATTATGCCACTTTCCAAGATGCTTCCATAAAGTCAGGTGTTATGCTAGACCCAAATGAAGAAACCCTTCCAGAACCAGACAGGCTCGTGCAGAAACATCTGAACTGGTTTTGGGCACACATATAGGAACTAGATCAGGTATTATATATGATCTATGCTATTTCAGAAAAAGGCAACACACACATGAAGGGATTATGAGACCATTAATAAGATCAGCTGCATTCCTTGTGCCTGTTTACATGTGGCTGCAGAGAGACTAGAGAACCCTTGTCACCACAAACACTTTTCATCTTGGACCCAGCTTCCTGTGTACAAATCTGGATGCTCTGCAGAGAATGCTCGCTCCCAGCACCAGGCCTTGGAGAGCTCAAGCTTCCTTGTGAATGCCTGACAAAAGGGCAGTTCTAGAAATTGTCTTGCCTTTGTCCCCAGTCTTCATCCTATTCCCACTTTCACTGTATAATAATCTCAACTTCATTTTTTTTCCCTCTTCCTTCACTAGCTCAGGCTGAAAAAAACAAGGCTGGACAGAATAATAACAGCTCTTCTGGACCAGCTAATCCAGCTAGGGAGAGGTGAATAAGCTCTCAGGTGCACAGCACCACCATCAGGTGCTCGCTCTGACATTTCTCCCTCCTGCCTGTCCCCTCAACACAGTACAGTGTCTTCATTCCCCTCACCCTGCTTCACTGCCTCCTCCTTCCTTTCTTCTCATTCTGGGAACCCTCTCCTTTATCCTTACATCCTCCTTCCTCTCTCTGCATGATGTGACTAGACAGGAGAATACAGATTTATGTATTCCCTACACGTGCTTCTCATTTTTTCCGATCCATCTTTGGCTGTTGATTTCTCCTTGTAGGTGAGTATCTCTCAGCTCTCTTCTTCCTCTCTCTTTGACCTTTCCTCTGCTCCTTGTAAGGCATTCTCTCCTCTCATGCTGTGAAACATTCATGCTGTCTCATACTGTGAAACGATCTCTCTCACGCTCTCTTGACTATATCTCTAGCATGGTCCTTGGTGCTTTCTAAAGGATGCTATTTCACAATAAATACATAAGCACTGCTTCAGACTGCTGTCTTCTCCAACTGCCTAATTGGATATGGTATTTTAAAGGTGCTTTTTAGACCAAAGATGCCTTAGCTATTTTACCATTTTCCTTCTCATCTCTGTTGAAATTTATACAAAGCAATTGTGGGTTTTTTGTCCAGCTTGAGGTCATCAGCACACGCAGCGCTGCCCTAGCTTGCACAGCTCGGTTGCTGAGGTAGGGCTAGCTGTGTGTCATTCTCCATTTCCCCTTTAAAACGCTCCATCTTTCTGCATCTCCAGCTCTCACAGTGAGATTGTGCAATCAGGTGACTCGGTGACAGGCTGGTTTGCTGCATTGTGGCATCCTCGGAGCAGCTACAGAGGTTTGTACACAGAGCTCCCCGGGCGAGCGCAGGGGGAACGCCAGGCAGCAGCCCGGGCACTCCCGGGTTACGCAGAGCTATCTATGCACGGCTCTGGTGTGTGCAGCGGCTGCTGGCCCTGCAGCTCTGGGGCTGAAGGAGCAGCCTCTCCAGGGAATACCTGCCTTTAACAGAGTCCCTGCTGCCAGACATCTTGAGAATCCTTCATTATAATTGCTTCAGGGCCTGCACAGATCCGGTGTTGCCTCATTATTGGGACTATTTATTATTGAAACCAGATATGCTGAGTCATTAAACAGAGGTCATAAAAATATCCTTATTCTGCTAAAAGCATTAGCTCATCATTTCTGGTCCTACAGAAGGTAGGAGAGACCAGGAATCCTTGTGCCTGGGAGAAAGAAAATGTGGACTGCATCAGAGGCCTGGGAAGATCAAACAAGAGCCCTAAGTCAGTAACACATTAGCAAAAGCAGGGTGCTGGTTAAAGACAAATCTCTGGGCTCAAGA
Organism: Leptocoma aspasia; assembly: GCA_013399835.1. Taxonomy (NCBI): domain Eukaryota; kingdom Metazoa; phylum Chordata; class Aves; order Passeriformes; family Nectariniidae; genus Leptocoma; species Leptocoma aspasia. The sequence continues at coordinate 1,523,537 of VXAX01006658.1, read as the reverse complement.
TCAATTGCCATTTCTGCATTTGTGTCACTTCAGGTTACCATTTCATGAATATGTTAATGTCTCTCTCCAGAAACAGACAGAACTAAAAACCTTGCTCACTTTTGTCTGAAGACTATAGGGCACTTCAGAGGCACTCCCCAGCTACACCTAACCGCAGAGAGCTGCTGTTACCTCCATTTTTTCAGAGGGAAGCCAGAGGTACGGAGGGGGCATTTGTTTGCTTGCAAGCCCTGGTTCAGGACTGCACTCTCCTGATTTCTCATGACAAAGGCATTTTTTCCTGTGTTCTTGTGCTGCCAAAGAGTTAATGTAGCCAGAGAAAGGATTTTAATTTATTTTTACTATCTATGCTTGAAATTTATTTTCTTACTATTCTTCCTCGGGCAGTTTTCTGAATCTGGAGAGATCCTTCTGGGTGGAAAAACACATTTTGCAGAGATTATGTTTCCCTATTTTAATATTGAAGCTGCAGACAAATACTTCCTCTGATAGCTGTGTTTGATTTCCTGCACTGCAGGGATGTCCTGTCAGCGTCCAGATCCAACAACAGGCGCATGGGGGTTACATCCCTCGGCTGATGGGATGTGTGTATTTGTTTTTGTTACGGATTTCTTTGGAGGAGTAAATATGAAGAACTCGTACTGCAGGCTCACCAGCCACTGTGCCACATCGCGTTCCCGGCCGGAGCCAACACTCCAGGCGTTTGGGTAGGGCAAGGTGTTCCCGACGGTCACCTGAGCACACACCGGCCCGCACCGGCAGGGTCCGGTTCTCCGGGGAAGGCAGGTCCCTCCCTTGGGGCTCTCCCGCCGCGTTCAGGCTCTGTGCCCCGCGATGGCCCCGGGAGGGCTCTCCGGGCCGGCCCCCCCGGCTGCGGGCCGAGGGAAGCGGCTGCAGGCCGGCGGGAGGACGCGGGGCCGGCGCGGCGGGGCTGGGGAGGCAGCGCGAGGCAGTGCGGAAAGAGTTAAGGGAAGGTGGCGGGGCAGGCTGGCTGTCGGGAGCGAGCATGTGCAGATTGAAACCGCATCCATACTACGGGCGAGTGTCACTGGC
>VXAX01006658.1:1474619-1522471 GCA_013399835.1 Leptocoma aspasia | reverse complement strand
TTTTCTTTTTTTTTTGCTTCCCCACAAGAAGGAGAAAAATGTCTCGAAACTTCTTTTTGTATTGATTTCTGTAAAACTTTATTCCAGGCGAATGGAAATAGCTCTGAATGAACCCAGCGTTTGCAGAGCAGAACTGGGAGGTGGGGACTGGCTCTGGTCCGTTCAGTGACTTTTTTGCAACCTTGTGAATTACTCCTGTGTGTAAAGCCAGAGGTCAGGGTTACAGATACTACAGTCAGCTGAAAATGAAAGTTTTTCTTTTCTATTTTTTTAAAATTTAAATTAGTCTCAAGATGTTTGCTCTTGTTCCATTTTTGGTATGGAAAAATATTCAGAATAGCTGAATTTTTGCAAAATGGAAAATCTGATTCCTTCTGTTCCCCATTCACTCGTTTACTCTAGGGTTTTGCAAATTGTTTCTAGGATGCTTAGGAGCAGGGATGCTGGGGAGGCTGCCCTGTCCTGTTCATCTTAAGCTGGACCGTTATATTGGGACTTCCTAGAGATCATTTCATGTTGCTGGTCCAAAACTACTGGGCATGTACAAACTTGTTAAGCCTCATAATTACACAGCAGATGCAGTAAAACTCTGTTACATGAAATGCTTTGTATTGTTCTCCGGCATTGTTTATTTGACAGGTTTTTCCTGTTTTCTCTTATATCTGAGAAAAAAAAGTCCCTGCGGGAGCTGATTTTTTTCACAGGCAAGGTGGTAACATCTCCGTGACTGCCAGAGCCGTGTGCATTGGGGATTTGCAAGAACAGGTTGCCCGAAGAGCTCCATTCTGTGGTTTCCTGGAGCACAAATGCATTAATATATGTACAACATCAGTTAGAGATGGGGCTAGCTACTGTTTGGTGGTAAATAGGAATTCATGAAAACAAAAATTACCATAAGTTATTAGGAAACAGAAAAGAAAGACTTATTGACGTGGAGTCCATAATGCCTGTAGGCACTTTGAGCCAGCACTGAGGAAAACTGTGTAGGAAATCCGTGAGATACTCTTGTGTCCATGACACATCCTGGAGGTCCTTCTTGAATCCCAGCACCTTGTCCTAGTGAGAAGGTATGACTTCTTCCGTGGAGAAATGTCAGTTTTCCTGTGTTAGGTGACAGCAGCTTGCTACTGTGGATAAATTAAGATTTTTCAGTAAATTTGAAAGTAGGCATTTTCTCCCTGAGGAATATATGCTCTTGGTGTGTGTATCTGAGACTTTCATACGTCTCTGTTGAGGCTGCCCCTGAAGAACATGGGTGTCTCCCTGTTTGTAGAAGGGGAAACTGAGATAGATACAGGAAAATGGCATTTCACAGGTCGTTGTCAAATTGAAACACAAGACTTAACTCCAAATCGTTTCGTTTAACTAGTAGCTATAGCAGCTTTCTAAACAAAGCTCAGCAAAAGTGCTAGAAGCAGCTGATTCAATGTGAAAACATTTTCAATGTGAAAACATTCTGAGATCCTCTGATCACAGGAATATTTAAAAAGCATGTAGTATAGTCTGGTGGAAAGGAAATGGAGGAATAAGGAGAAGTTGGGGTAGTACTGCTTGTTACTGCATAACTTCTTGCTGAGGCTCTGGCAGCATGTCCGTAGCCTTGGTCGGTATTGCTGTGCCCGCTCTACTGAAGGCTGATGGTGGAGGCAGAAAGCAGGCTGTTTCCTTGGAGAGTTCAAACCTTGGAATTCTTATGGCAAGATCCCATGGCAGTTTACAGAAGTGGTAAAGGGGTCTAAAACAAGAGGTACGGATAGCATAGATTTGTGGGTTGTAACCTAAATGTCTGCATCCATATAGAAATGGTACCTGGTACCTGGTAGTGGGGACTCTGCAGTTTTGCTGACAGTGTCATAATGTTATGTGATGCCAGACAGTGAAAGGCAAATTTAACCTTGAAGGGAGATGAAGGTTTCTGGCTTAAAGTATAAGGCAGGAAGAGGTTTTTGGATAAGGTGGTGAGCTCGACAGCATGTGGAGTCTTTTAAGATAGCTTTTTACAATCTGTACTTTATTCATCTTGGAGATGTTCTAGGGAGTGAAGATGTAGGGATCCCTTTGGCCTTGTAATTTGTGGATCTACTTATTCCCACACATCAAGAAATGGGGAGAGGAGTTGTTTTCCAGCATTATAAATGTGCTTTTAATACCTGTCTGCTTGGTTAAGACAGTAACTGTCCTCAGATCAGGTGTTCCAGGGCTGCTGGCAGGCAGGGCATTGTGTCCAGGAGGGGTGTTTCTTCTCATGGCGTGATTAGTCAGATTAATTTAATTTTTGCCTTCCTCCAAAGCATTAGAAATAAACTGCAGTTGAGGACTGAGCATGCCAGGAAGAAGGCCTGGTGGGGGAATGAGGGGGAGGAGAGGAGACTCTGCACTCTTCCAGTGGGGTGAGGAACGGGGGAACCCCCAACTTTTTGCTATCATCACATGCTTTGATTGCAAGTCTTGTTTGTATCCTCAGAGTCGTACTTACCACAGAGTCTGGGGCCAGGCTTTGTAGGTTTCTCATTTTTCTGCAGCATGGGATCAGTCACTAAGTGCCATCTCTGTGAGACTTGTTTGGAGAGTCCTTTGCAAGTTTTGGAGTTGCCTCACTGGTTGTGGTGTGCTTTCATCCGCTCCTTGGTCATGGTATGCACATCTAGTCTCCTTAGACTAAAGAACTGTCCTTATCCAAGTTGTTGAGCTGTATTGCAAGAAACTGCATGAAATTTTAATGAAATGATCTGCAGGAGATTTGATTAGGTTTTAGGCAAAAGAGTCCTTTCTGTTAAGCTGTCTGACAACAGAAAGAAGGTTTCCTCATGGAAGATGATTGGAAAGCATCATGAAAAAGCTTTTAAAAAGGAGAAAATATATTGAGGAGGCTTAAAGAGTAGTGGTGTGGAGGAGACTTTGTTCTGATGGTGAAATCATAGAAGTAATGGAAAATTTTGTTGTTTCAATTTGTACCTTAGGATTCTTTGTTTCTGGATTGCCTTCAACAAATACCATGTTTAGGGAAATGAAATTAAGTTGTGTTGTTTTGTTTATTTTTTCAGTCTCAGACAGCCTGCTATTATATGGTAAGAGGAGAGGTAACAACATGGCTAATTAAAGGGCAGCAGTGCTTCATTCCTTAGAGCTAATTATTCTCTAGAAAATGGGTCAATTACTTAAAGAAATTGTTTGCCAGCAGGAGGTAGGAAAAGCCTTTATTCCTCACCATTCCTCACCATCCTTTTGTGAGAAGCACTTCCTACCTCCACAGCAGTTGCAGTACCTTGTTAAGCTTTCAGATGCCAGAGCCATGTCCTGCAGATGGGGAGGTGGCACCTGAGCAAACTTAGATGTGGTCACTTCTGTTTTGCGTGTTCCTGTGTAGCTGCAGATGAGGCAGTGTCCAGTGGTGTTCCTGGGTTGTTTCTAGAGTGAAAGAAATGAACCATACAAGTGGGAGTTCTGTTTCAAAACAAAATTTGCTTAATGTGAAAGGTAAAGAAGTATGGTATATTTCCTTACTTCTTTTGAAAGAAGTTTGATCATCTAGTTAGCTAATGTTTTCCAACATAAAAGGTATTACCTGCTTGTGGTTTGCTTGGTACAGGTTTGTAAATGGTCCCTTCTCAGATTCCTGCATGTGTTCCAGTATTCTCTGGTGGCTTTCTCACCTGACCATGCTGCCTGCTTTAGCTCTGCAGGCTCAGTACAGACTGGGTGAGGGAGCAGAGAGCTGGTTAGCTGTGTACGTCAGAAACAAACTGGTCTGCTTTTCACATTTCTGTTATGATACGTGAGGCAGGAGCATCCAGATGGTTCCTGAGTTCCTCGGTGAAGTGGCTGTGCAGGCGACTACAAGAAGTCTTGAAAGAAAGCCAGACTGGGTGAAGGCTTTGGCTCTGCAGGAGCAGATACCAACATCTGTGCCAATTCAGAACAACGCTCTCTTTCTGTTAATCAGAGAACTACATTCCTGGTTGTAACCGATACACCCAATAATGTCTACTGTGAGCCAGACCTCATGCACCTTGCAGTCCAGCTAAAATGAGTGTAAAAGGCTTTGCAGGTGCATGCTGCTCGTTAACATGTCCTCAGAAGCGAAATAAAAGTTAGACTGCTTTAGAGATTTGTTCGTAGTCATATCTGAATGAGCATACCTATCAGTTACTAGGTCAGAGGTGTCTAATCATTGCATAAAAGAGGGAAGTGTTTTATGTTACCCTTTCTTTTGTTCTGGGTTTATCTTGGTGTCAGTGCACTAGAGCTCACCGCAATCTTATTTCAAAACTCCCCCGCCCTCACATGCTTCTGTCAAAGCTGGATTAAATGGCTGAGGGAATCTTCCCTACCACAAATGCTGTCTTGCTTTCATTGCATAAGATCCAAGCATTAGCAGTCACTAGGTGAGTGTTGATAGCATAGCGTGGTGAAGCTGCTGTTTGACTTCTTCCTTGCTGGATGTTTGCTCTCAGGTGTGCCATTTATTGGATGTAGCCTATATGAAGAACTTCTGTGGAGCACCTCTCTGCCCTGTTTTCATGGTTCTGCTGGGAGCATGATGAAGTACTTCTGAAGGGGGGAGCTCTCTCTTTAGTATGGGTACCTCTAGCATAGTGCTGTGTGTACTGCCAAGTGCCTTCTGGGGATGGGAAGTCTGTTTTGTTTTTATTTCTTTTATCCAGGATACATGCACAGATCATGATCCAATTCATTTGGCTCTACCAGCCTAATCTGGACTGAGAAAGCTTGGCTGGGGCTGTGTCTATGCAGAGCTCTAGGTAGTCATTCCTCTCTGCTTGTGGCAGAGTGTTCCTGATGATAGTGGTATATTTGGCTGTTTCCTCTCCTGCTAACTGACCTAGCAAAGCTGGACTTGCTTAACCCATTAGACACTTTGAGCCACGTGTTTTCTTTGTATTTTGTGTCAGCAGAGGCTTATGGCAAGGATGCTTAAGTAAGTTCTAGAAGAAGAGTTATTTATTTTTGTAATTTCTGACGTTTTTAAGATGTGTATAGTTTCCCCTAGTGGTACAGTAGATATGGTGTGATTTGGTTTATTTTGATCCAGTAGTTCTTTCCAAGGCATACCTCACAATTCAGCTTTTAATTGGAAGTGGACTTGTACAGGAGCTTCAGGATGTAGGGCACGCGTTATAAAAATGCTTGACTGTCTTCCTGAGGAGAGAAGAGCTGCTCTGAAGGTAATGTAATGATCCCTTAGCAATACTGAGCTTGGCTGCTGTTGCTTTCAGTTTTCCTTTGCTGCTTAATACTTTACCATGGAGATGAGATACTTTCCAAACCATCAGCCTCAGCTACTTGAGCTGACAGAGGTTAGCATGGTATCAGGAGTGCCCTGGGCAGCTAAGCCATTTCCTGTGCAGTGGAGTAGTAAGGTGCATATAGAAAGAGGGCAATTCATTATGTTATATTATGTTGCCTTATAAATTGTGGGTGTACAAAAGGTCAACTTCTAGAATCCAGGTCCTTCTCTTAGATAGTTACTCCAAGTTGGGGTATGCTGCCTTGTGTGTGGGGCAGTGGGATTAGGTTTTTTGTTTTATTTCTTCTTTCCCCAGCTACATATCAGACATAGAAAGTGGGAAAGTGTCCCATTCTGATGTGAGAAATATAGTTTCCTTGGTTTGAGAAAAAGAGACTGGACAATGTCATGACAATGATGAACATTTGCTACGCTTAAGGACCATGGCTTAGCAACGTTTTGAGTACTAAAAAGCTGTAAGTGCAAACACCAGCACCTCCACTGCATCTTTCATTTGAGAATCTCTCTGTTCTTAATGAATTTTCAGTGTGTCTCTGTGAGGCTGGTATTATTAGTGTCATTTTGCAGACAAGTAGATAAAGCAAAATGCTTGTATAAGCACATTCAGCAAGCCAGGAAAAGCAGGAATACTATACAGGAATACTAATGTTTCAACCTGGTTTTGCACTAGTATCTTGTACTTTTTTCCAGAAAAGAAAGATGTGAATTTTTGTAGCTTTCCTGCCCCCATCCCCCTCTCTTTTTTCCCCATTGGGTTAGGCTGCATAAAAGCGAGACATTATTATGCAACATATCTAAGTGTGCATGTGATACTTGAAAAAATGGTAATCAGATAAGTTGCTAGGCAACAGTACCCTGCCTTCAATTACCAAAACGCCAGTGAGTGTGCTTTCATGATATAACATGGGTTCTGTACTTCTTCATAAAGAAAGTGTAGGTGGAGTTTTGTTAAGAGTTGCTCCTTTTTAACTCATCTCCTGCTTAATCTGCGATATTGTGAGGTCAGATTTGACCCCAGTTCTAGAGAAAAGTATTCACCAAACCTGAAATCAACAACAACAAAGTTAGATGAGCTCTCAAAGACAATGAACGGTATGTGAGCAAATATGAGTAAATAACCATTCCCTGTGATGGGTCTGTGAGTGTTTGATGGTTCAACAGCTTACAACAAGTAGGTCAGAGCTCATCCTTGGGACTGTGAAAATTAAGAAAATGGGTGAGAAATTTACGTTAAAAAGTAGATGACAGGAATACATGGCAAGCTGTGAGAAGTATTAAAACACTCAGAGTGGCCCTTGGCCCAAAAATATTGAGAGCCTAAGGTAATTAATGAAAATATGAATGTATATCCAGCTGGTTGATTTTCATTGCCTTAGCAGAAGCAGAATGGAAGGAACATAAGAAGGGATGAGTGTACACAGAGGAAAAAGTGATAGTCTAATAATGGAAGACAGCATGAGGGAATTCAGTTGTATTTGTTTGGAACCTGAGTTTAATTTATTTTTCAAAGATATTGCAAGATAGCGACATCAAAAAATAAAGACTCTTGGAAGTTATTTAAATGCATTTTTGGTTTTGGCAATAAATAGCCACAGAAGCATTTGCAGAGACTGTAGTTGTGTGGGGATGCAGGCATCTGGCCAAGCCCCTTCAGCTGTTGGGTGGTGGCATGGCTTTTAGAAGAAATCTGAAACTCCAGAGGTCTAATGTGCTTCTCAAGGCTTTGACAGAAGTTTCCAGTAGAGATAGGGGACCCACCCAGATATATCTGGGAAAGGATGCACATAACCTTGAAATAATTTGTTTTCCTTGGGTAGCTGCAAGTTGTTGCTTTACAGAATTGGTTTTCCAGTTTTTTTTTGTTGTTGTTCCAAAAGGAGCAAAAGGCATTTGCATTTCAGGAGATGAGGGACTGTGTCCTACGTGTCCCTCTGCAGTATTTCAGTCCAGTGTAGGAACAGGTTCAGAAGTCCTCATCAAGAGACATGGTGGGACTTCAGTTAAAAGGGAAATCTGCATCATCCTCTGTGTAAGTCCTGCCAAAACAGGGGGAGCTTCTGAGAAGACACATACTCACTTTCTGTTTCCAAATTTGGCACTTTCTTCCCAGGAGAATCCCAGATAAGTCACAGAGCAATGTTGTGACTTGATGTTGCACAACTTATCACCGGTTAGTTGCATGGGCATGAGCTCTCGTTGTAGAGAACTGTAGAAATAATGAAGGGATGTAAATACTAAAAGAGACAGTTGAAGGAATGCTCAACTAACCACTTTCTAGTTAGGAATTTGCTTTCCTTTTTATTTGCTTTTCTTTGTATTCTCATTTGATGAGCAGTACTACTAGATTATGCTCATGTGCACTCCCCAGCCTGCTGACACGAGGAATGTTGGTGTCTGTGTCAGAGGAGCAGTCAGAGCAGGAAGTGCTGTTTTGGGAAGTCTGAGATTTTACTTTTTAACTATTTTTGCATATGCAAGGGGATGTTCACACTACTCTAACTGTTTTTTTGTTTGATTTTCATTTACTACAAACACTACACATTTTTAATCATTAGTATTTTGACACAGAAGGTCCATTTATATACAAAAAAAAAAAACAAATCGCCTTTTCTGAACAGCTTAAGCTTTGTATTAATCATGTGAGCCTTAAGGTCAAATCTTTCCTTTCAGCTCTACTGCTCTGCTCACGTGTATTTTGACATTGTCTTTACTAACGAAGATTTTCTTCAATGAGCGTTTTCTTTCAAGTGTAGATACATTTGTAACCAAAGGTATGGTTTCTCCAGCACTTTGAGTTCAAAGTAATGAAGTGTTTTGTGAAAAGGGAACTTCTTCCTGCTGGGCTGTGTGCTGTGAGCCAAATCTGAGAGATGATGATACAGCTGAAAACAAGCAGGCTTTAGGGTAGCATGGGGTAGCATTCAGAGGGCTGATGAGTTCCTTGGTCTGGCTCCAGGTGAAGCCCCTGGGTGGCCTGAGCGCTGGTGCCAGGGAAAGGGATGGACTGAGCAGGACTGTGCTGTCCTAAAGTTAGGTTGGCTTGAAGCCTTTTGTAATGTTTGTGTTTCTGCATTTAAGGAATTGGGAGTGTTGCAGTTGCTTATTTTGTAAGATTTTGTTCCTCAGTCTTTTACATATCAAATTATAGACGAGTACATCTGAATGTGTAAAAAGCATTCTTAGTGTTTTTGTGATTCTAGGGAAATGCTTTTTGAAATTTTGTTTGCATATGTCTGATAAATAGTTCAGTAGAAATCTGTGGCAAATGTCCAACTGTGGCAAAATGCGTATAAGGAAAATGGATTACGTGCAAATAATTTTTAGGAACATTGATGTGACAACCATTTATACTAAAGCCAGACAACAAACAAGTTCTTTCCCAGTCTGATATACAAATATGTAGCTAGTAAAATAGCAACTATTTCTCATGATAAGAGAGACTCCAAAGTGAATGCAAGCTTCAGTGCATAGGCAGAAGGTGCTAGATGTGTCTCAATAATACCCATATTACATTGATTTAATTAGTGGGTTTATGCTATTCATTGCTCCATTAATCTCATTGGGAAGATTTTTTGGGGGGACGATTAGTTATTTAATCTGCATTTTTAATTGAGTGGTTTTGTAGTTCGGTGTCATCTAAATAAAAACAGTGTAGGTTTGTTTTGTTTTGTTTGTTAAGGAAAACATGTCTCTCAAATTCCTCTTGGATTTTGGTGCTCAGAAATGCTGAGATTCATTAGGATAACGTGAAGAACTCATTTGTTACACAGTCTGACAAATAAATGTCCTTGCTTTAACTTCTTCATATGCAATTAATCCAGAAAAATGCCATGTATAGACAAGCCCTCGGGTTGTAAGATCTGTGAGGCTGATGTAAATAAGGTGTTGGATACTTTTGTCTTGAAGCTGTCACCTCGAGGCATGACTTCTGTGAAAATCAGGAATGTGGCATCCCAAATGTCAGCATTTAAAGAGGAGAGCCCCAGCTCATGGGTTCCACTTGCTTGGATCATGCAGCTGTGCTGCCTGAGCTCAGCATGGAGGTGAAGGGCAGTCAGATCACTGGAGCAGGGACGTCAGTGCCACTGTCCCCAGGAACAGGTTGGGGTGCTGGGTGGGTGGCAGTGGCAAGGGCCTGCTTTCATGAAGTCTACACTCTGTCCTGGAATGGGGAAGAGAGAAGAAAAGTGTGATGATTGGAGAAGTGAGGATGAGAATAGATTGGGGAAGATAAGGAGGCAATGTTAGGAGAGATAGGATGGGGGTGAAAAGGTATCAGCAGTGAAGCTTACTTAAAAAAATGAGACATTGATGGGGAAAATAGAAGTAAAGCAATTTCTGGCAGACCCTCCAAGGGTTAACTGAGACTTTGGCTGAGATGGTAGCAGTGAACCTTTGGTCACTGACTCCAGTGAAGTTGCTCTGTGTTTGCTGTGGCTGAGATCCAGAAGGACAGTGGAGAGCAGAAAGGCTCAGCCTCACCCAAGGACAGCTGTCAGGGTGGTGCCCTGGGCAAGGGGCAGATACAGGTGCCGTGTGGGGGCTCTGAAGTTAGGTCTTCCAGGGCCCAATGTACTGGAGCTAAGCTATCCATACACATAGCTCGTTCCATGTTTAAAACCTCTCCTGCATTGTGCTGTATTAAGATTAAAATGTACTTCTTTGGTTTAGGAAGGCTGTCTGGTTGCTGTATTAGCTGTTGGTCACACACCCCTGGGCTGAAAACGACTGGCATCTGAAACCCTTTGGACTTGCTGAAGGCAGCCTAGTCTACCTGCGGATGTTGTGAATTAGGAGCTGGCCAAAGAGTGGGAGAGCTCCAGGATTCCTCCCCGGAAAAGGTAAGGTCTGGAGGCTAAAACTGGTGGGACTGTATTTGTAGAAAAACAGAGCAGTTGTCTGAGTACAGAGCTGACTGCGTTGTAGATGAGACCTTTGAAATTTAAATATGTAGAGTGCAAAGTTATTTCCATCGGTTTGAACCTCAAGTTGTTTTCTGGAGGTGTAAGATTGCCATTTGCACACATCACCCTTGATTTCTGTCTGCTGTGAGTCACATCATTATGATTGCTCGTAATGTATACAGCCAAACTTTTCAGTGTTATTGTCTCTTTAAAACCCCACACTCTGATAGCCTTAGGCAGTTAAAACAATCAGGACAGTGGAGCAGTATCTCTGAGCTAAACCAGAGCAGTAGGTAAAGAGCAGAGGGTTGCTCTCTCCTGTGAAAGCACAGGTGTGAGTTGGATGATGAGGAATCTATTCCTGGCCCTAACAAGCAGTGCAGTCTCTGCACCTGATTCACCAGCGTGTTACTCTACTAATCTTTTTAGCCTCATCTTGCCACTCTCCTGTATGCTGTGGCAATCAGTTACACTTCCACAGAGTCCATGTAAAATGCTATCAGTTTGGAAGGGTGATTGATATTCCAGAGCAAAAGATGATATTGATCCTGGTTAGTGGGGTGGACATTGTGGGACCAGAACAATTTCCAGACCCTGCAGCATTGACAGGCTCTTTGTGTCTGCAGTATGTGGTATGGTTCAGACTACAATATTGTTTTGCCTATTGTGGATCAGCTTTCTTGGGTAGGTTGTGCACAGTATTTTATTTCTAGCTGAAGTTTATACCTGTAGTATCTACATATTCAAAGTGAGTTCACTTTGAATATGTAGATACTACAGGTATAAACTTCAGATACGTGTAGCACCGTCATCCCTCAGTCTGTCCTGTCTCAGGTGGGGCAGAGGGTCTCATTACCCTCTCCTGGTTGTAGTGCCCAGGAGATCCTGTGTTGGGCTATTCTGCTGTCCCACTCCTCTGGGTATTCTTGCTGAGAGACCCCTGATCCTCTCTGAGACTGGGGAACAGACCCAGTCAGCTGCTGAAGAAAAGCAGTAGACTTAATTGTGACAGTGCTAACAGTGTTGATAAGCAGGGTCAGCTCCTGCCTAGAGCTCCAGCTGTGATTTTGCTGCACATTGTGCAGCTGATTACAGGGTTTCAGTTGGTCACCAAGTGTCATTTTTTGAGTGGCAAAGTCCAGACTAGTGCTGCAATGTTATAACAAAGCAAGTGTCAGTGGCTTCCTGAGAAGGCAGCTGGTGATGGACTGAGCTTTGTATGAGTCCAGCTGTTATGTCAGTGATGCAGCCATGAGTATTTCTGAAGAAAGCTGTGTCTGGCAAGTGCTCTGGTGTGTGGTACTATTGCTGTGAGTAGAGCAAATGCTGCTGCTTGCCTGTCCTCAAGAACCATCGAATGTAGAGAATGTAGCGCAGAAGTCTCCTGTTACTGTTAAAACAAAAACCCAGCGCCATATGGGCACAAGAAAACATAGATCCATTGGCAGCAGAACAAGGCTATGAATTATTAATTCCTCCAATGCCTCCTGTAGGTTCCATCCACTCAGGCTGTTTAGGATGCTGTCTGTTGGAGATGCAGACAGATCTGCTTTCAAAGCCATGGAGACAAGACTGTGCAGACTGTCATCACCACTCTTGAGCTTGTGCTTCATTAAACTGACTTGGGCATTGCTGTGACATCCTTGAGGGCACAGAAGTAACCTAACACCAATGAACTTGGGACACTGCTGGTAATGCCAGCCTGGAATTGTCTCTGAGGTGAGGGCAGTGAGTTATGGGCAAGATGGAAGCCCTGGCTGCTCTGGCCCATTTTGCAAAAGGGAGGTGGGAGAGCTGCAGCTTTTGTGTAGCATTGCTTTGGTTTTTGTAAGAGAACTTAGACTATGTCAATTGGTTCCTAGCTCCGTCTGGCTGAGAAGCCCAAGTGTCCTCTGTTAAAAGTTCCCTGAGCACAGGCAGGATTTTTCTGTTCATGCAGAGTGCTCTAGTGGAGATGAATGTATTTAAATGTCTGTTTGGGAACATCTGTAACACATAGTTTTTCTGAACTCATTTACTAGTAGGCATTTGTCTATGTAATGGTTGTCAGCTGGCAGTTGAGTTCAAGAGGCACTGAAGACTTACAGAGCTGCAGAGGCTCAGCTCTCCTCCAACTCTTCCATGAACTGCTGTGGGCTCAGGTAAGAGGTGCCCACTGTGAGAGAAAGTGCTGCTGAAGGCTTGTTCAGAGACTGTTCTTCAGCATAAAATGCACATACTTAGATGCAGAGGGGTTTTAACTACTTTTTTTCTTTTTTCTTCCCACTGGTTGGTATGAAGATTCCTTCAGCCATTTCGCATACCCAGGCTGGACTGTCCATGCCATATTATCGTCCATGCCAGATTCCTGAGGATTTTCCCCCATTTTCCTTCTGCATCTTTCAGAGTTGCTCTTACCTATTAGGCTCGTGCTGAGACGTATTCTGATTTTTAGTGTAGGAAAAGCTACCTGTAACTAGCAACAGCTGTAGAAATGATGGTCTTCTTAAAGCAGAAGTTCAACTTTTGCATTTACAGCTGTCTTGTAAGGTGCCCTACTGCATTTAGAGAGCACTTCAAATGTTCCTAAAGAGCTTCTTGGAAAGGAAGGAAATGTTACTTCTGTCAAAACAAGACACTGTAGGTTGTGTTCAGAACAGTTTTCAGCTTCTCGTTATGTCAGCCAGCTGGATATGCCCTAGAGTGACTCACCTTTGGAGTTGTCCTAGTCCAGATGCTGAGGGAAACTGTGGAGGCTAAGATAAAATCCCAGACTGCATTTGAAGAGTCTTCACTAAAAAAAGTGGTGGAAGCATGCTGAGGGGAATGACTGCGCTGCTGGGTTGAGAGGTTGTGTAGGTTTCACAAAGAGCTGTCAAGGAAGAAAGGGCTGCTTCTGAAGAAGGTAAAATGTGTTTATCATCCTGTGGTCTTGACCAAAGTAAAAAGGCGATAAACTGGAAGCATACCTTTTCTTTGTTTGTTTTTCATCAGTGAAAGAAGTAGACAAACAGAGCACGCAATGGATTTGTGGTTTCCATAGTGATGGAGCTATGGAAGCTTTTGTGCGGCTGAGCTTTGCCCTCACTGCAATCACGCTTGAAAGCTATGAGTGTTCAGCTTTCCTGCCAGGGAAATGTAAGTATGTATCAAACATGGAACTGGCTGAAAATGCAGCTGCATTTTCATGAACTGTTAGGTTTGCTGTGTTACCTGAATATGTAGATGTTTAGAAGATCAGCTCATTTCTCCTTTATCTGTTGTTCTGCACTGGAACAGTGCATCCAATTATATTGATACCACAATTCTTGCTGCACCAGGCAGTGATATATTGACCTCAGTCCTTTGCTTCCTGTCATCTGTATATACACTCACATCCCACAACACTGGTGCCTGTGACTGTGCAGCCACACTGATCTCAAACATGCACTGGTCAGGAAATGTATGTGTAACTCTTTCAGGGCATGCTAACTGGTCAAACACCACCCTGTGAAACTTGACAGGTGAACTTCATGTTGTTCATAGACATCAACTCGCTTGTCCCTGTATCTGACATTAAATCATGCTTTATTTTAATGGACATTTTAAGAGTGTTTTAATAGTCAAAAATACATGACCCTTGGGGAATTTTTGTATGTGGAGAGAGCTGTTTCTGACTGTGAATAGTTGATTAATTCTGGCTTTCAAAACAAGTTGTAGCTGGAATTTTTCAGCATCTCAGTGATGAGATTATCAGTGGGCCCTAGAAGCAGGGGAAGGAAAATGCTCGATGTGAATGTTGCATGCACACATCAGGCAGTTATGCACATACTAGTTCTGCACACACACTTGCGTTGTCCAGTCTTTGTGGTTCACAGGCATTTGTGCCTCATCATCTTCTTTTTTACTTGTACTGCTGCTGGATGCTTTCTTCTTGTCTCCCTGAATGAATCTTCCTTACCTTCAGCATTTGTTTTGTTTGTCTAATGGATGTAATGGGTCATCTGTTCCTTTTATAGAAAGGAATGTTAATTATTTTCAGAAGGCTAATTAGGTTGCTAATGAGAAACTCTACTGCAGAAATATTTCCTTTAATTACTCACTCTGAAGTGCTGTACAGAGAAGCTTATTGAATATGCTGTTAAATACAAATGCTTGTATCTGGCTCAAAGATGCACCTTCAGGCTCCCTGAAATAAATATTTTGGTAAACTTGGGAATCCATGTGATGCAGATAACTGGGCAAATGAGACTGGTGCAAAGAGCTGCTGTAGGCACACAGCTTGTGGTAATTGGGAGTGGGGTTGTGGCCAAGCCTCATCCCCAATGGGCTACAGCTGTGTCAGACAGGTGACTGGTATTGAAGGTGATGAGACATGGAGTGCTGAGGTGCACTGACCAACCACAAAAGGGTAGAGAGGACACACAGGTGGAATGCATGAAAGATCAAGAGTTTAAACGGTTGTACTGAGGAGCAATAAAGAGCAGATGCCTAAAGCCTTCTTTGGTGTTGGTTGGGGACAGTGGCTCCACTGTCCCTCTGCTATAAAGAGCTGCCTAGTTGTGCAGCTTTTTTGACTGCACCTCAATTTGGCACTTCTGCAAGTGACTGGATGTAGTTGCTCTTTGAATTTCAGTTTTCCTGATGACTTTTGTCAGTATAGGTAGCTATTTGTGCTACCTGCCAGCCCAGTCTATAATTAGATGCAGCCCTCACACCAAATAGTTTAGCCTAATCAGCCAGATAGCAGTCACAGGCACTGAGAGGTGGAGTGACGTGTGAGGTCACATTACAGACCATGGCAAACCTAGTAATAAAGCAGAGGTTTCATTGGTCCTGTGTTAGTTCACTGCACTGTTTGCCCCTTGTGCCTCTCTTAGGGCCAGCATAGCTCATTACAAGAGTTGAATCAGTTTGCATATTGCTTCATGAGGCAGTACAGCTGCTCAACAACCCCATTTACATAGCCACGTTCACACTGGCTTAGGAAGGTCCTTTTGCTTCTCCATCTGAATCCTGTCTTCTACTTGCTTCACTTTCTTGTTGTAGTGATACCAAAATCAGACAAAAAATAAACTTTCTAACACAATTTGAAATATTAGAAAGCAGGAATTCTTTATTAAAGTGCTGGACACTTTCAGAGGATATCTCCTCTAATCGAATGTGTGTCATGAAACTTTACCACAGGGTATTTATTCCATCATGATTATACACATTCACTACAATAGACTTCTTAAGTAATACATAAACAGCACTTTCACTAGAATTAATTTGCATTCATCTGCCTCCTACTGGAAGAGCTTTTATGGTCCTGGAGGGTCATTTAAAGGGGTCTCTGGTTGTAGTTACTGAGTGCACCAATATGACCATTCGTTGAACTTTTCCTTGGACATGCATGTTGCTTCTTGTTATATAACTTGCCAAAACCCCTAGTACATACCTAATTTTGTTTATCCACTGGTTCTAGCTACATTTATCATCCTGTGTGCATACTTCTGCATTCTTTTATCTTTTTTTACTACTTAGTCTTTAAGTTCTATCTAGCAGCTTTGGGAGAACTGAAGATTTTTATTCTTTGTATTATCTATCAGTCTCAATGCCTTTTAGAATTGCTTTGGGAGAGCTACTGTAGTCTAGTGGATATTTTAGTTTTAGTACTCCCAGGATGAAAGTTGGAGTGGATCTCTAACATTCCCTACTTTTTGACTGCTGTGCCTTCATGCAGCTCTGTAGAAGAGCTTCACTTTTTTTCAGCATCCTCTAGTGTCCAGTCTGCTCTTAGCCAGACTCTTGGAACTTTTTACCTGCCGTGGCTGTACTAGGGAAAATGTGAGGGAAGGCTGCTGAATGGGGGCTGCTTCCATGCATAAGAAGATGTTCCTTATTCTTTTATATACTGGTCATTGTCAACTCAGCAGGAAAAGGAAGGAAGATCTGTCAATGTTGTGGATGCAGTGCAAAACTTTGCATCTTGTACTGTGCTGCCAGAGTATCTAAGTGCAGGTGACTCAGAAGAGTGACTTAGACATAGGAAATATCCAAGAAAACTACTATCAGCATGGGATGTCAAAAGTTACCCTCCATTTGTTTTCAGGCACAGATATACACTGCTAGAACTGTTATCTGTGTGCCACATATACAGCAGTGCCTTAGCTGAATTTATTTAAAAGTTCACTTTGCATATGTAATATTTAAGTTAACTTTGCATATCTTTACAGCTGTGGGAACTCTCAGAGACAGTGAAGATAGAGTGAAGCAAGTTGCTTAGCTGCAGTGTAATCTGGCTCCTAAATTAGTACAAGCCTATGCAAAACAAGCACACTTGTAAATGTTAACTCTTTGAACACCTTGGCATTGCTCTGAAGTGTTGAGCAGATAGTGCTGTTTGGTCTATGTGTAATGTGATTGGTTTGTTGTTGCATGTATCAAGACTAGTTATATTATGGAATGACATTTAGGTTGTTTTAGCCGGAGACAAAAACTTACATTCTTTCTCATTCTACCAAGTGTGCATTGCGTAATATCTAGCGATTTTCATAGAAGCCCTGGCATGCTGCAGGTTTCTGTACATCTAAAAAAGAATGGATAGCTGACCAGAGTGTGTGTCTTCAGGACTGCCAGTAGTGGATGCACAATTCAGGCATGAAAATTACTCTTAAGCATCTTACATAAACGTGTACAAGAAAACATATGGTGCCTCTCTGGTTCTATTTGCTATGGGCCACCTGATGCTCTGTTTGTTTGTTGAGCAGATTTTAAAGATGGTTTAAAAAGAATTTAAGGTCCAGGGCTTTTGAAGAGGGTTATTTTTGGTGTCCAGTGTGAGCAGTATCAAACCATTTTACTTAAAACTGAGGAATTCTTTTCTAGTCTTAATGTAAGGCAGTTCCCAACACACAGATGAGAACTGGCATCTTTGTTAAACTGGCATTTTGCCCAGAGGCATGAGGTGCCTATTGTTGCCCAGAAGGAAAGCAAGATAAAGAAAAATTCTTGTTTGATAAGAACTGAAATTACCCTATGTAGCCTTAAGTACTTCACAGAGGTGAATAAATCAGTGTTGTACATACTTTAAGCACCTCTAAGTAGGTACTGGAAAGATGCAGGAAAGGTAGTAGCAGAAATGATCAAACTCCAGATTGTCTTCAGAATGTGCCCATCTCTAGCTGCCTTCACAGGCTCTAGTAACTACAAATGGGAGCCTGTAGGGAAACAAAGCTTGTAAGGTACCTTTGTTAAGTGCCTGAAATTCATTCATTAATTTGGACCTCTGTATGCATGTGTGTATGAAATGTTTATAGGAAATTCAAAATTTAGTATAAAACCATGTCATGCAAATAATGAATTTGTTAGAATGGTATCATGGTGCAGTAATAGTGTAACACATTACTGGAGGCAAACAAACAACTCACTATCAGAAGTGCATTTCAATCAGTGAGAGCTCAGTGTCTGCTCAAAGGAGGGATCAGTTCCTCACTGCTTAAATAACAACTGCTAAATAACAGTGCCTCCTAAAATAACAACCAGTTGTTTGGAATGTATCTTTAAACTTTTCTTGAGATGGTAGGATGAAAGCTGAAAACATAACTTGGGTATTAAGGGCACCACAAATGAAGATCTGCATAGAAAGTAGTGTGACCCTGGGAAAGCCCTGCCAGTTTGGGAACTCTGTGGGCAGTCATTAATGGGGCAAGACACACTTGTGTGATTCAAGACAGCCAGCACAGCTTCACCAAGTTCTGTCTGACCAACCCAGTGGCCTTCTGGGATGGAGTGACTCCATCAGTGGAAGGGTGCAAGCGTTATTTATCTGGACTTCTGGTCCCCCATGTGTGGGACATGGTCGCCCACAACATCGTTGTCTCTAAATTGGCAAGACATGGATTTGATGGGTAGACTGTTCAGTGGTTAAGGAATTGTTTGGACTGTTGCATCCAAAGGGTAGTGATCAAATAGCTCAGAGTCCCAATGGACATCAGGGAACAAATGGTGTTCCTCAGGGGTCTGTACTGGGACCCTCTGCCCTTATAAGACTCTGCTTGGATTGCTGCATCCAGCTCTGGGGTCCCCAGCACAGGAAGGACATCAACCTGTTGGAATGAGTGCAGGGGAAGGCCACCAAGTTGATTAGAGAGCTAGAGCACCTATCCTTTGAAGACAGGCTAAGACAGCTGGGGTGTTCAGCCTGGGCAACAGAAGCTTCTGAGAGGGAAACCTTACAGCACCTTCTAGTACCTAAAGAGGGCTACAAGAAAGCGGGAGAGGGAAATTTTACAAGGGCATTTAGTGATAGGCCAAGGAGTGATGGCTTTAAACTGAAAGATAGTAAGTTTAGACTGGATATTAGGAAGAACTTATTTACTGTGAGGGGTGGGGAGGCACTGGAACAGGTTGCCCAGAGAATTTGTGGATGCTCCATTCCTGGAAGTGCTGAAGGCCAGGCTGGATGGGGCCCTGACCTACCTTGTCCAGAGGAAGATGACCCTGCCCATGGCAGGCTGGTTGGAACTGGATGGTCTTTGGGGTCCCTCCCAACCCAAACTATTCTGAGATTCTCTTATTCTTGTCTCCCCTAAATACAAAAGCACAATTGCATGGTAGCTAGGTAAAGCCTTAGGTTACAATTCAATGGGAGGAAGCCAGTTGAATTATCCATCTGTTGAAAAGCCTCTACTGCCTGTGGATGAGACTCCAGGATGGTAGGTTTGCCTCCGTGATGAAGAGGATGACACAGCTGTAGTTGCTTTCCTTTTTGGTGGTGCTTGCCAGGCCCCATGGGGAAACGGAGCCTTTCCAGCCAGGTGCAGAGTGCAATAAACTTCCTCTGACAAGCTGACAGAAATTAGTGGAAGCTTGGTACTTGGCAAAAAGAGAAACTAAGTATAGGAGGTGTTAAGAATGAACAGAACCTCATGGCTGGGAAGTTGTGGTCCTACCATTTCCTCTTACATGCTCCTGTCTGGTAAATGGTTTTTCCAGTGTTTCAGCTGAGGGTGTGCTGTGTTTCATAGCATTCAGCTACTAGGCTGCCATGAGACTTCAAAAATAAGCCTCTTCTGGAAACCAGGTAGTCTGTTCAGTGCAATATTCCCTTTTCTAAGGAGAGGTGATAGGTTTTACTAGTCAGCTGATTGAGAGGGAGGTGGCAGGGGGCCAGTAAATTACAGATACTCAGGCCATCTTTGGACTTGAAGCTGTCTGAAGCTGAGTATCATGTTTCTGTCTCTGATCTGACCAAAGTTACTGAAAACATAGTCTGGATCTGCAGTAGCTAATTCTTCCTGGCATGAGCATTTTCTTGTGGAGCTCGCAATGGGGAAAGATTGTGCACATCACAACCCTAGCTGGATGGAGACACTGGGCCACCAACTCCTTCTTCATGCTTGTATCTGCACATGTTCCTAAGGCACCTGCATGACCATCACAAATACTTTTGTAAAGGGAATTCAGAGTCAGTGAAAGGTACTGTCTGGATTGTCCAGAGAAACATCAGTGCTTTTGTAAAGCAAAGAGAAGCTCTGATAATGAGAATGTGAACTTTCTGCATTACGCATCAACATGAGTTATCTATTCTGGAAAGAGCATCTTCCAGAGGCAAGTAAAAGGATATATTGTTGTTGATAATCTTGTCTCTCTTCTGGGATGGCCAAGGATCTTGGCCAATTACTGCCTCTGTTTCAATTATGAGAATGTTTTGTCAGTCACTGGGAATTAAATGAATATGTATAAGGAAAAAGCTGTGTGTGTTTTGGAACATTTTTTTTGAAACTTGTAAAACAGAATAACTACAAATACACAAGCAAGAAAATTGCTCTGTCTTCTACTGCAGTAGCTGTGTGTGTGGACTCGAATTTGAAGCCCTTGTTATCATTGTGCTTTGACCCTTTGCAACTGTACCATCTTTCTGCAGCTGAGAGTGGAAAATGTCTTCTGTGCAATCTGACAGTTGAGTGAAGAGGTGAGTAGTATTTTTACGTCCTTGCTGAGTTTAGGATTAGAGTTAGCAGCTCTTAAGGATTTTCTTTTCTAAGGTGGAAACTTAATTCCTTTTTCAGGTGTTTAGAAGTAGGTGGTATTAACACAATGCAGTTACATTCCATGAGTCCTGAAGCAGATGCATGTTAGCTGTTGTTCACTAGAGATGGTTTAGAATTTTCAGAAGGCTGAATGTGTAGATTGGATCTCAGAAAAGGGGTGAATGTTGGGTCTCAACCATAAACCGATAGATCTGTAAAGCAGTCTGAAGCTTTGCTTTATTTCATGATCTGGGCTTGCTGTACTATGAAAGGTAAATTTCTGGACTTCAGGCATTTAGAATATTCTGAAGCAGCCCTGTGCACATACATACAGACTTTCCTGTCTTAAGGAACTCAAAGTGTTAAGCTTAGGTTGACTAATAAATACAGACAAATTTTAAAAATTCTTTCCACTATTGGAGCAATGAATCTGTTGGTTTTATTGGGGAGACTGTTCAGTAGGACACAGTCATTGGACACACTACAGTCATAAAAGGAAATGTGGAAGATGGGTATAAACACAAAATTAAATGAATCTATTTTCATAGGGGCTCTGTAAAGGCTGAAGTGAGCACACTTCTGAGAAGCTGTGAAAAATAATTGGCAGGTTGAAGGTATGATAAATCCAGTAGTAATGTTTGTAGTGTTTGTAAAAGCTCACCTCAGCACAAAAATGCATGCAGTCAGAAGAGGCAGTTATAAGGAAAAAGATCCATCCCCTTCAAGTAGAGGGGAAAAGAGGACAAATCAGCAAATAAAATAGGACAATATATGAAGGCATCTCTATATCTTTATATATCTATACAGCTGTAGTTAGAATTCAAATTTATGTAAATATAGCAGGTTGATTTGCCTTCATTAAAGCAGATATCTGTGGTCCAGTCCAAACTACAGAACAGTCCAGTGTTCTGTGATTTGGGAGAGAGGCAATAAGAAACTCAGAAACAGTAGAAAAGAACCAAGGTGGCATCAGGTCTAGTCTGAGGAGACACAAGACATCCTTATGACCCAGCTCCCTGGCTCTTGAGCTGGGCCACATGAAACTGCAGCTGGGAGCACATGTCTCAGTTGGAAGAATAGTGCTGGAAAACACTACTAGAATAGTGCCTTCATAAGTTGACTGATTGGAAAAAGAGGGAGCTGTAGGATGCAACAGCAAAGGCTCCTGGACCAATGCTGAGTGAAGAAATTGATGGCTGAAGAGATAAGAGCTTCCTTGAATGGCAGGGAGAAATAAAATAACCTGGCAAATACCAGTTCTGCATGGAGCACAAAGGTTGAATTATTCCTTTTTTTTAAATGAGCTCCTGAGTGCTCTTCACCTTTCAGAAGTTTGAGTCACATTTCCCTGTGGAAAAGCTTTTGTGCTTCTTTCTTGGGACACACAGCACATAATCAAATGAATGACTTGAAGGGGAGTCATAAGCACCTAAACATTAGAGGTTTATGGTGAATCTCATGCTTCAAGTTTACAAAAGAGAAAAGTGACAGGTGTGCATGAAACATGAAGATGGTGTCTTTGTGATTGTAACTTGAATGCTAAGCTTCCTGATACCTTTAGGAAATTACAGTGCTAAAAATGTCAGCCTTCTCTTGCAAAGATGTAAATAGGAATAGAAGTACCCAACACAGTTGTGAGGTATGTTTGCTGTATAGGAACCAGGCCCTAAAACCCAAGGTTTTGTTGACTTGTTATTCAGAACAGAGAAATTTGACAAGTCTATGAAGACAAATTTACCTAAGTGATGCTGAATGAAAATAAATCTGAACAATAAAGTACAAAACTCATCACTAATTTATTTGTGCATACAATATATTTCCACAGCTGATTATGTACTTTGCAAACCAGTGATAGCATGATTAATACCCATGGTGTGGTAATTGGTGGGCACTAGTGGAAAAAACTGGGAAAATGCTTAGAGGAGCTGCCTTTCCCAGCTGTTGGCATGGTTGTCTACTTGAGGATCTTGTTGGACATGATGAGGTGATCAGTAGAATTCTGAGATTTGTGCTCTTCTACCCTTCCTTTTCAGGATGTTTCTACCTCTGATGCCTGTGTGAAATTAAGAAAATGAGGTAGATGAGGTAATCCTGGAGGTTCCACAGGGATTCCTTCAGTGAAAAAGGATAATTTAGTAATCTGAGGCTGCTCAAATTTTACACCAGGGTGCTAGGAGGAAACTTGAGGAGTCACAACCTAGTGAATATCAGATAGCACTTGGGAGACCTGATTCTTTGACATCTCAGAAATAGTTTAATGTTAGGAAGGAAAAAATTGTATATTAAGAAGGAAAAAATTTGATGTAGAATTGCCACCAAGAGATTTCCAAAAGAGGAAAAAGAGAAGGAAGCTCTTCATAATGCAATCTTGGGCTAAGAACCTGAAGGTGCTTAAAAGTGTGCTCCCTCCTGTTTCATCTAACTTTATGCAGTACCTTGTGCTTGCAGGGTTTAAACCTAACTCAGCTTAGACCAAGATGTTACGTTTCTTTATGAACTGCAGCAGTTCTGTTCCTTCTAGATGAAGAGTAACTGTAGTTGCTAACTGTAGGTATATAAACTATTCAGTTACCTACTATCAGTTGAATTCTGGGAATTTTTAAAGATTTGTGCACCAGTGAAGAGTAAAAAAAAAGGAGAGGGAAACAATTCCTTACAGTTGTGTATATGCAACAAGAATTTCCATAAAAGAAGCAGCTATTTTTATGAAACAATGCTTTGACCTTTACCTGTAGCAAGTGAGGAGAGACTACTTTAAATCTGTCAATGATACAGATTTAAGTGACTTGGATTGTGTCAGTATGTTAGCAAGCTAGGACTTTAGATGCTTTAACAGCTTGACCATAGTATTCTTCTCTGCCAAGCTTTATTTTCAATGTGAAAAATGTTTGAAATTTTTTTGTCTTTTTTTTTTCCCAAATCTGGCTTTCATCCATTTCATCCTGATTCTGGCTTATTTCTAAGATTGTTCAGAAGTGCTGGACTAAGCATATTTATTTGTTACTAATACTGACCTTTGTGAGCGGACTGATTTTTTATTGTAGGCTGAAGCAGAATAGTTTATTTGCTTTCCATTTTGCTTTGGAAAGGTGAGGCTGAGAAGAAAAAAACCCACCTTTTCAAAAACAAACTGTCTGAGTTTCCAAAACGATGTAAGAAACCACATAAGATGGGTGACACAGGATGTCTTGCCATAATGTTGTCTTTTCTTAACATGTGTTGGCTGTGTAGTGACAGTAGAAAGGATAAAATCTTGTAAACTCTCGTGTTTCAGGACAAATTCTCTCCCTCCATTTGTCAGTCTCTTTTGAGTTGCTGGTAAGGCGTGATGTACATTATGTTCTTTGAATGTCAGATTTTCTTCAGTCAGCTAATATCATGTGTTAAGCTCAAGCTTTTGAAAACACATGCATTTTGATTGCCACTGTACTTGAATGCACGGTTTGATATGAAAGGGCCCAGACTACAGGAGCTTACGAGGCTGTTGCCCATCAGGGCAGGTAAGTGCTCAGACCTAGGCCTGAAGTCATGGTGGGTGAACCTGTGTCACTTTTTGAAAACTGGGTTGTAGGAACTCAGGTCTGCTCTCGCTGCAGAGAAAGAAGTCAACTGTCCAGGTTAAGATATTGGTGAATCCAGCAAATAAGCACCCAAAACTGAAGGATGGCTAGTACAGATTCTCGGAGCAGATTGTGCCCCCTGGACAGACCATCTCCTTGGGGACAGACCTTCCATAATGCTGGCTCCCTCCTCCTCAGTGTTAATGTGAAGCTCTACCTGCTCCTATAGGAGAGTCCTGGCATCCAAGTCTCTGGTTTGTACTGGAGCCACATCAGGGGCACTTGGGCTCCTGCTGGACATTTGCTTTTTTGAGAACCGTAACATCGCAAATGTTGGGACCTCAGGGCAGCTTTCCCAAACAGGGAAGGGCAGCAGGTTAGGCACAAGAGCCTTACAGCAACAGGCTTGGAGAAGAACATGACCTTACCTGAAGGAGATGCTGGGGAGATTTTGGCCTAATACTTGTAGATGTCAAGTTTGGATTCAGTCATTTTTCATAGTGTCTTTCAAATCTGCTACGTGTATCACTCTTGGGGGTCTTAACTTCTGTCAGGTACAAAGGAAACATTCCTGTTGGTCTCTGTAAGCAAAGAGCTACTGCCTTAATCTGTTCTCAAGTTGGAGTGGTCACTGTGGGGTAAGGTGTGTTCACGTAATGTAACATTTTCTGCTGTGTGTGTGGTAGGAAATGGAAAGTCTCCACTTTCTGCACTTCTACTGCCATTCATGAGATCACCTTAGTCAGAAAGCTATTCTTTAAACAATGTCTTCATTTTTTCTCTTTGTCCTCTGAGAAGCCAACCTCCCTTTACACTCCTTCCCAAGAAATCCCTACCTTTCTCCTTTCTGTTGTGAAATGGTACCTTCTGGGCAGCCCACACACAGGCATTGCTGCTAAGAACTACACTTCCCCATCCCTTTGGGTTAGGCTGGTAATTGGATTCATTTAATCTCCTTTTGTCGTCATTCTTTTTTACTGTATCCCAATTCTCTTTGGACCAGATTTGAAAGATAGACAGGGATCAGAGGCTGCCAGCAGGTACAGAGTGAACTGGGCAAGGGAACATGAAAACAAGGAGTGGCAGGGAAATATGTGCCTTCTATGGGAAAGGAGCTAGAGACAAAAATGAGGGGAAAACGCAGATAAGAAATAGACTGTGCTTTCTTACCCTGCAGTATGTGGAAGGGAGACAGTGTGCATCCTAATGGACGTAGAGTCCAGACAAAGAACCAGCAAAAACAGATGACTCAGAACTGACCAAAATCCAAGGGCTCCAGATCCTTTCTGAAAGCTCTGAGAGTCTGTATTTGGAGACATCTGTGGCATGCTTTTAGCTTCATTGCAGGGCTTGATTAATCGATCTGCTGGAGCCCTTCCACACTTCAGTACAGTTGAAATCCTATTTTCTGAGCCACAGTTAATTGAGGCTCTTAGTTACCTGAAGGATGAATATCTCCTCAGAGTTATGACTACAGCACATAAGTACCACTAAGACTTAACTGTATAAATCTTTAAACACTGATGAACTAATGTCTTGGGACCAAATTTAGTACGTAGTGTTCTGTATACATCTGGTGTTCTGTAAATCTTTACTTCTAATGGTGTGTGATACCTCTGTGAAAATCTTGAAGCCAGATTTGCAGCATATTCATTGAATGTTGTCCATGGTTGTGAAGGTATGCTTGTTAGGTGTTTACTCACAGGGAAAATGCAAAATAAAAAACAGGTATCATCCAAAAATGCATGTCAATTTTTACTATTTCTGTTTTAACCATATGAAATATAATTTGCTGATGATGGAAAGCATTTTCAAAACTTTGCATTTCAAAGCTCCCTATTTTACCCAAAACAGCACAGTGTGAGCAGCCTCTGTGCAAGCATGGTCATCCATGAGCAGTCTCCATGCATTGTTTGCTCTCTGCTGAGACAATTGCATAGCTGGCAGCTGTGTTTCTGAATTTCAGGAAGCTGCTGCCCATCCCATTATAAGTGCCTCAGTGATAAATGTCATTTGTTTTCCTGAGGAGACTGAATAGCTCCGATATGTTTAGAGCTTTTTGGTCAGTATTACTGACACTCCATTAAAAGTTTTGCATCACCAAGTTCAATTATCTACTTAGGGCTTTTCACAAATCTACATTTCTTCCTGAATCCAGTCTTGGCCTTTTGTTTGGATGCTTCTCCCACTAATGTCATGCTTTTCAGCTTGATTCTTTTATCATGAATTGCTGCCCAATAAAACAACACTTTTCTCCTTTATGTCCCTCTTGAGACCTTCTTGTGCAGTGTTGCTTACCAGACACCAAATAATTTGGTGTGACTGGGAAATAAGATGCTTAGGAAAAGCTGCAGTTTTAATTGTTGTGTAAATGCTCAAGTTACTTGTAACCATTAAATTGTACAGTCCCCAGCTTGTGCAGTGATGTGCTGTGGCTTGTGATAGCTCCCATAAATGTATCCTCCATTCCCTTTATGTCTTACTGTGTACTTTTTGTTTTATTTTGGGTGAAATATTTTACAGGAGGAGCTGTGATTTGTGGATTTGCTTAGTGCCTAGGACAGCGGAACCAGTTATGTTTGGGCTACCACAGATTGGCATCTTCCCTGTCTTGGGATGCTCCTAATCAGCAGGAAGTCTGTGAGGACTCTTGCAAGCATATTGTAAGAAGGAAGTTTCCATCGAGGTTGGGCCCACGGGAGACAGGACAGTAGAGAAGGCAAATATTGAGACAGTGCCAGTGCATTGATGTTTGTCTCTTTGCAGTTGTGGTGAAAGCCATGGGATTCAAAAGAACTCAACAGTGGTCTTTGCAATGGGTTAACTTGTGTTGTAGATGTCGGAGACCTGATCTAGATTCAGTTATTAGACTTCTAGTGTAGTGACTAAATATTTTGCAAGCAATAAAAAATAAACAGAAAATAAATAGCTTTTCATTAAGTTTGTGGTATAGAACCAGGAAAGAGAAATCTTCATTGCACAGAGGAAATAGTGGGGAGCAGAACAGGACGTGGCTTGTTGGATATGTTTCTATGAGTCTTTGGCTTTTGTAGGGAGGTACAAGGCAGTGGAAATAATTGGTGAGGGGATCCTTGGAATGAAAATAGAGGGGGAGAGGGAAGGACCCTCTGTGCATTTGATCCAACTTTATGAATAGATTTGCAAAATTACAAGGTTGCTCCCAGCTAACAGTTCAAATACATTTCATGTAAAGCTGTAGAGAGAAGTGCAAGGACTAAGGATCACAAGTGAAAAAGTTAGGCTTATAGAAAAGAGAGGAAAACCATACAATCCCTTGGCAACTTAGTAAAATCTTTACAATCATTTTCTTCTCTGGATAATGACATTACATATTACAGAAACATCACAGAATATTCTGAGGTGGAAGGGACCCACAAGTATCATCAAGTCATTCAGGGTCCTCAGCTTATCAACTGTGTTGGCAAACTAACCAAGTAACATTACATTGACAAACTCTTCTTGGTTTGCAGTGCCCTTATGCATCATCTTCTTATGGACTGTGTGGATATACACCTCCTGCATATTTCTCATATACCACCTCCTCTGCTGTCTTGCAGGGTTTCTTGGGACTGAATTGTTAGGAGACATGAGACAGTCTCTAGTGATTCTTTATTCTTTCACCTACAAGCTCACTATGTGCTGTTAACCTTTCTCTGTAGCATGTAATGATGGCTCAGTGTCCTGTGTGAAATGGATTCTGCTATTAGAAAATGAGTCTTTGTTCAAGCACCCAAATCATATGAACTGTCAAGGCTTTGGTTGTTTGTGTGTCTGGTTAAGAGAAGTGTGAATGGATCATGGATATATCTCCGTCCTTTTCACTTTCAATATTCCCCTGTGCATATCTTCATGTTTATTATTATAATTCTGGTTTTCCTTATAGAAGTTTCTCTTATCTCCTGTCAGAATGTCAGTTGCATGCTAATACTTTGTTCAGAGAGGCACTGTGTTTACAGGGTAAGGCAGGAACAGCCTCTTTCCAGATGGCATGGAATGACTATACATAAAGTTAGTGTGGTCCTTTCCCTTGTGCCACAGAACTGACAAGTGCAGAGCAAGTTCAATAGTGCTTGGTAAAGAGTTCAGAGAAACTCAACTTGAAAGAGTAAGTTTCTAAGAATGAAAGAGGTCAAATTCATCCTGTGGTGTGAATCTGCAAGGCTTCAGTAAAATTATGCTTATAATCACCTCGTGTAATTGACTGTAGCATGGCAGACTTGTGAATCTCTACAGAAAGTGTAAAAGCTAATTGTGATGAAACAGCTCAGTGATGAGCAAATTGTGCCTTTTCAAAAACTCTTCACCAATTTCTTTCTGTATAGACAATTAGAGTTTGTTCTCATTTCCTATTTATCATAACTAACTACGCCTCTCTAGTCTCAGCTGTTTCTTTTTATTATTCTCCTTTGTGCTTTGCTGTCCTGAAGCCAAATCTGAATGGACTTCAGTGGCTCTCTTGTGCTTTTTGACTTGGTATCAGGAAGTCTGACACAATAAGAATATTATTTTACAAATGCTAGCCATACAATGGATGGGCTCTTCAACAGGCAAAATAAAAGTTCAGCTGAATAACGAGTGCAAGGTATGGTGTCTGTAAGTGTAAAATCTCTGAATTTTCTCCTCCAATTCTCTTGCTATAGCTCCCATCAAAGCTTAATTTTAGATTACAGTAAACATTTTGGGTATAGAGAGTGTAGGCAATGGCTGGAAAGGCCCAACATTTTGAAATGCTGTGTTCAATTAATCTATTCCACAGTAGAATCAGAGAAGTAAGGTATAGTGCTGTTTCTTGAAAAGAGTAAACAGGTGATGTGTATCCTTGTGGGATGACTATATTTTTCTGTTGACTCGCAACCAGTAAATTCTTTGGCAACCTTGCTCCTGGCAAAGTCCTTGTACTTATCAACTCCCTCCTTATTGCCAGTATAATACCAGTGGCATCCCATTTTTCAGGCAGAGCAGTATATGTTGTTCAGGCCCTGAGTCATGGAGCCCTGTAAGGTGCCACCTTTCCCCAGGACTTAAAATCTGTTGTGATGAAAATGACAGTCACTTCTTTCTCAGATTTATCCATTGTTATAAGCTTGTGTGTTGCCATCTGGGGATAAGGACTTGTGACATCCTCGTTGACTCCTCTCTCCCTCTCTCTCCCTCTTCCTTTCAGAGTGCTGCTGGGGTGAGTGCAGAAGAATGGCTGCGGCAGAACCTCTGACCGCTTTTTCACGATGGTACCTCTACGCCATCCACGGCTATTTCTGTGAGGTGATGTTCACAGCTGCCTGGGAGTTTGTGGTCAACTTCAACTGGAAGTTCCCAGGTGTTACCAGTGTGTGGGCACTCTTCATCTATGGCACCTCCATCCTCATTGTGGAGAAGATGTATCTGTATCTCAAAGACAAGTGTAACATTTTAGTGCGCTGCTTCATTTACACACTGTGGACATACCTCTGGGAGTTCACCACTGGCCTCATCCTACGCCAGTTCAATGCCTGCCCATGGGACTATTCCCAGTTTGATTTTGACTTCATGGGCCTGATCACCCTGGAGTATGCCATCCCATGGTTTTGTGCTTCTTTCATCATGGAGCAGCTGGTGATCAGAAACACCCTGCGCTTACGATTTGATGAGACTGCCGAGCCCGGGGCCCCCACCGTGCCCGTTGCCTTGGCCAACGGCCACGTGAAGACAGATTGAGCAGTGACTTAGAGCCATACTTAGCAATCTGAGAGAGCCCAGATCTCTACCACTGACAGTCAGCTCTGGCTCTGAGGTACTGCTCCTTGCTGTATAAGATTCATAAACCCCATTTTTCTAATGGGGGTGTGCATGGGATATACCAGAAAAAATGGAACCAATAGATTTTCTATGGATTTTACTCTTTGGGCTCCAAGGACCAATATCAGTTACTTGTTAGTTAGGTCATTTCTGATTTTAACTTATTACTGATGAAAGCAGTCCTTTTGCTTACACTTTAAAGTGGAGAAAGAAGAAAAAAGAAATGCTACGGCGGAAATGCATCCAAAAAAACCCCACCTAATCAGTGGATGGGCATGGACACGCCAGCTGAGTTAGTGATTGGCTTACTCCATTAGGCAATATTCAGGTGCTTGCTTGCAACCAATACCTCCTGTGGGACCTGAGATGCTGCAGGAACAAGCAAAATCTATCTGCTGTTGAGAAGTACCTACAACTGGCAGTCTGTTGGGGAGGTAGATGGTATTCCCCTCACCAGGTCCCACTGGCCTCTCCCCAGGTTCTTTGTTGCACCGTGAAATAATCTGGTGCTGGACATCTTGCTGAATTTATACAGATCTTGTACTTTTTGAAATCTCAGTCCTGATACTTCTAATACTCACTAGAAATTTTTTTTTTCTTCTTTTTTTTTCTTTTTTTTTTCCCTAAAAAGGCCTTTTTTTGCCAAGTGAATTTTACCATAATCTGTGCTATCTGAATCTTGCCAAAAGGCACAAGAAATAGTGCAAGTCTTCCCATCTCCTTTGTCCCCCCAAAGCAGATCTTGCTGCAGATTCCAGCTCCCATCTCAGCCGTGCAAACCTTGTAGAGACTATATAGCCCACAAGACTTTTCTGCCTTCCTTTCCAGGGATTCCTCTGTTTCTGGTGATGTCGATGACTTAGTCTGGCTGGAGCCCATTGTATTTGAAGGTCAAAACCTTCATGTGGCTAATCCAGGATTTGGTCCTCTGGCACTGACTCCTATGTTCCTTCAGCACTGGCAACAAACAACAACAACAACAACAAAAAAAAAACAACAAAACAACAAAACAAACCCAAAACACCCATCTCTGAAAAGTATGCACTTCTTCTTCACATGCTCTGCCTGAATGAGAATTTGAGTTATGGTGTGAGAGCAGCAGTAGAGAGGTGGAGCAGGAGGGATTGCTGTGGGTTCACTGTAGACCTACCTGCACCAGGGACAGCTTGAAATTTAACCTATTGGGAACACTTATGGAGAACAAGGACAGTTGTGGTATAGGGAAGGTGTTTGATATTGGCAGCCACAAGTTTGTAATTCACTCTGTCAAATCTTGGCCTTTGAAGTTAGCAAGAAACATAGAGCTTCCAGCTGTCAAATGTCTCACTCCTGAACTGATTTATGGGGAAGGTTTGCCAGAGTTGTCCCATAAGGCCAGATTAATTTTTCTTGTTCTTCCACCACAGTCAGCAGAGTTGTACCAGGGATAATTTGGCTTGAAATGCAAATCTGTTGTAGGATTCCACTCTTATTTTGGAAATAGTTGGGCCATTTCTGTGTATGTCTCTTGTCTCTGGTAGGGGGTGCTCAGCTATGAACCTGCTCTTGCCCTGGTGCAGCCATTTCTGAGAGGAAAAGCACTGCTGGCCCTGTGAGTAGAATTGTTTCTTGATTCTGCTCTTACAGGGCAGTGTTAATCCTTTTTTTGTATTACACAGAGAGCAATTATTTTATTCCTTCCCTTCCCCTTTTCACATGGCATCCATTGCTGGCAATGGACACATGAAAACAGTGGTGGCAAGGAGTTAACCAAATCTGCCCTGGGTATGCAATGTATCCTGAACCACTGAGAATGCTTAGGTGGGTATTTAGAGTTCCCTTTTTACAGTTCATTAAATTAAAAGAGAATGAACACTGAATAGATAGTTCTTTTGATGCTGTGATGCCAGTGTTATGAAATCAGAAGAACAGTATGTAGTTTATCAGCCTTGTGGGTCTCAGGAGTATAGACCCAGGCAAAATAGTCACCTGAAACTGTACACGGAGGGAAAAAAAAGATATTTGTGTGTGGGATAATGTAGATGAGCTCTACTGGAGCAGAACAAGAATTCCAAGGTGCAGATGAGAGCTGGGATCCCACCATTTTGGCCCTGGTTACGTCATGATAATCAAATGCAGTGTCTAAAGCTGGGTTGTCCTCTCACAGCATAGCTTAAATCATGTTGTGCTGCCTCCTACACCACTCCCACATCATGTAAAACCCTCAGCTTTACAGAAAGATCCTTAGGATCCCTGCTTTCTCCTTAGCTGTTACAAAACTCTTTGGAAAGGTTAAAAGGAGTTAGCAATGTGGTGTGGAGGACTGGCTGTCCACAGAGCTAACCTGGTGTGCAATAGCAGTCGCGTCTGTTATTGTCTGTACTTAAGAAGGTCCCATATAAACGACACTTTATTTGTGTTTTGTTGAGTGATGTAATATTTAACTGCTCAAAATATGGGGGGGTTTCCCAGCAGCAGCTAGTATCCTAGGGCATTATTCTTATTGCCTGTGTCATTGAAACAGCTGTTGTTGTCTGCTTTCCACTGGTGTCTGACGTGTACCACCCAGCTATTGCATCTTCATAGAGTGGTAATTTATACCCAGAAGTGCACTTTACTTGCAGCTTGCACACCAGAAACAGAAAAGGACCTGGCAAATTCTTAAATAATTTAATTGTGTATAATACCACATACCTAATGCAGCAGGATTAGCCAGACTTCTTTCTGAGCAACATGGCTGCTGTCAAAGCTTTGTCTTTTCTGCAAAATCTCCCTTTTTAATACATGTGATGCTTCTTATAACATCTTGCAGAACTGCCCAGAGCACGTTACCAGGATCTCAGTGGCAGCTCAGTGAGAGCTCAGGAGCTGGACTGAAGTTGAAGAGACATTTACATTAAGAAGAAAAAAAACGCACAAGGCCTAACATTTGTTTGTATGTGTATCTTCCTCAGTAGATTAAAGTTGCCTGTTTTGAGTTCACCAGCAATAAAAAAAACTTGTGATTTATCTACCTTGTCCTAACTGCAGCAGAGAGCAAGTCACCCTGATCTCTGCCTTTCTTTTCCAGGGGGTGGTGGGATATGGACTCCCCAATGTTCCAGTTTTGCATCTGTTCTCTTGCTTGTCTCTTGTACAGTCCACCCTAAAGGATCTCAAAGTGTGTGATAAATAAATACAGAGTCTGGTGTCTGTCACACAAGAGGCAGTTCAAGCATTACTGTGCTATCTGTTCATACTCCAGAGATCTTGCCAGAGGGGAATGTTTGATCTACAGCAGGACCAGATGGCATTTTGATATTTGGTGTTATAATTGAGAGAAATGTGTACATACGTACCAGGTACTATTGCACCTTTGGTCTGAATGCATTTTGTAATTAAAGCAGAATAATCCAATCAAGATTTTGCTTGACTAGTCCTGTGACTATAAAAGGTAAAAAAAGACTGCAGGGTTTTAGCTGCTTTGAGAATTAGGAAGCAGATGACTGAAGTCCTGAGTTGCTCTGCTGCTGACTGGTTTTCTAAAACCTGCAGAGAAAGAAAGGGGATTTCTTCACTTACGGAAACTTCTGCCCTTTCTGTAAATAAAACATGAGCCACAACCAAGATGTGAACTGAAACCAAACGTTTTTCTATTTTAATTTATACTAGGCCCTGAATACATGCAGTATGCCCTGTATTCAAGGGGAAGGCTTGCAGACCTGAGCTCTTTTCCTCCACTTCTGCCTGCAAAATGCAGCTGAACCACCTGAGGGGGAGAATACTCTCTTCCCCTTCCTTCCTGCACATAGGCAGCTACCAAGTCCCTCTGTGGTCCATCCCCTGTTGTAGAAGGAAATTTTTCTTCTTATGTGGCCCCTTACCAAACCAGAAGCTGTTAGTAATGTGTGTCACCTTACCCAGCTGCTTTGGCACCTAAAGACCACTTTGGGTCACAGAGCCGCTGAGAACAGGAGAGCATTGTCCTTGTTTGGCAAATGGCCTCCCTTTGAACCTGTCTTCTCTTACTCCTCCTGGAGTGTCCTGACCCAGTTGCTGGGGAAGGGACATTCCCTTCCTTCCACCTTCTGTCCCAGAGAATGGAGCAAGCTCTGAAGCTGCTCAGGGGCCTTGGCACCACTCAAGGTTTTATGCTGGTTTTAACACAGGTCTGTCTCCACTTGGGCATGGGTACTTTGATTTTAAGAGCTGTGAGGCTCTGGACTTCAGGCTCATCACAAGCAAGGCTTCCACAGACCTCATAGTGAATTTGTACCATGTGAAGCAGCTTACATCTTCTAGGATGGCAAGGTTTTGCTCCACCAAGGGTTTGACCAGTGGTCAAATTGCTTTGTGAACAAGATGGGAAGTTACAGAAGCAGGTGGTGCCCCCAGTACCTGCTCTGCTTTTGGCCCCTGGGCAACTAGCACAGATGTGAAGGAAAAGGTGCTGTTTTGACAGAAGCCCTAGGCAGGGCCTGGGGATGCACTGGTTAGTTTGTGTCCAAAGGCACCACATCTTCAAATATAAAGTTGTGCTTCCCCACTGAAATCTTCGCTACTTGTGGAAACTCAAATGTTTGCTTGCCCCAAGTGTACGATAGCTTGAATTTACTCTGAACTAGAAGGAGCATCCAAAATATCCAATCCTCTTTCTCTCTAGGCCATTCCCAACTTACAGCTTCGTGGAAAAATACGTCACCTTGGGATGTGCAAGCTAGTGCTCATTAAGCCAATATAGGTCCTAAAAGCCATATAGTCCTGTGCTCCATCCTGCTGAGTTAGTCATGCTGAGAAGCAGAATAGACACACCTCAGAGTGTGCTGCCTTTTGGCTGTACCACTTCAGGACCTGAAATAGTACCAATGCCTACTCAGGAATTCATTTTGCCTTATAAAATGTACTCTTAATTCCAAGCGTAAGAGGGAGAAAGACAGAGATCCTATATAAGCTTCACCACTGCTTCTTATCTTACTTGTGCTCTTACTTGTTTAAGATTTCAGCTGTTTAATTGAGACCCTGAAGACCAAATGTGGAAGGTGACTTTTTACAGCTCTGGAGCAGGTCAGTATCATCACAGAACTGCACTCTGCATTGCACAGGGTGTGCTGTGCAGCTCCAGTCCACAGCCAGGATGAGCTTCCACTGTACAAGGACTGTGATGAGTAGAGGGGGTGATAAAAAACCTGCTGATAATGGTGGCAGAGCAAGGAGTGGTGGTGGCACTCCCAAATCTTCAAGAGTTAGGTTGAAAGAATTTCTTCATATTCTCTGTATCTGGCACTTCTCATAGAGCAAATTGGCAGGTTTTTACTCTAAGAGATGCAGACCAGTTCTTTGACTCCTTACTCTGCAGTCTGGGCAGCTCATTCTTCCTATTGTAGGCACTGAATTTTCTGATATGAATGGCCTTCATTAGTGCCTCAGAAAATAGCAATTTTTAAATGGTAATCCCAAATGTTTGACGTCAGTTTATATTTTTGCTTTAGTCAATTTAGGAGCTAAAGACCCTTAAGTATCTGGTGATGCTTTTGTTTATACTGTTGTTTGGCATGTAGTCCTGCTTTAATGCTATAATGCAGAAGAAAGAGGAGGAAATACAAGCAATTTTCTCTTTAATAAAAATACATAAACATGCACTTGAGACAATATTAAATAGGTAAGATATGCATATGCTTAGACATGTCTGGCCTTTCAAATATGAGACACTTTCCAATGAAGAATGTTGCTGTAGTTAATCACCTTTGCAACATTTCTATATTGCTATTTCAGTGTGGTTCTTTACCTTAGTATTTTGAGAATGAGAATAAAAGTATTTTCACATTTCACTGAAGGATCTTTGAAGTGCTTTTCACAAACTAATGAAATAATTCTTGCTTCTGAAGAATTACTGAAGTGGGTCAGAATTAACCGCAAATAGCACTGATCAGGAGCCGATGAAAATGTCCTGACAGTTCCCAAAAGGTCATTTCAGAAAGAGAAAAGGGAGTTTAATACTTTACCTCTTAACCAAGTTTCCAGATTCATGGAATGAGTTAATAACGTTCCAACAAAGCTGGGAAACTGAGGAAGTGCTACCTGGTTTCCTCCGTGTGAAGCTGTCCCAGAAATGGTTGTGTATATCATGACATTGCTCTGTCTTCCCAGCTCAAAGCCAGCACATGAAGGGACTGTCAGAGCCAATAGGCAGCCCAGTATCTTGTATAAAATAGGACTGATTCCCTCTGTCTGCTACATAATCCCATCTCCATCAGTAGAGTACTTTTGGGTAAATATTGCTAGGGGCAACAAGCTATGTTAAAGGCTAAACTGAGGTGACCATCTGCTCTATCAGCTCGTGTTGCAGTTACTGCAGAGCTTATCTGTGATGCTGTTTCTGTTGTCAGACCACTCATCTGATACCACAGCTCTTCCCAGTGCTCCTCTTTCTCCAGCAGCTCCTTTGTGGTATCCTGTCCTTTTCCATGCTTTATCTCCACTGCAAGCCCATGCCGCAGTGACAGGTACCCAAGCCCCCCTACCACAAGCCTGAACCTCACCTTTGGCAATTGAACAAAAATGCTGTGTTAAATATTTGCTGATGAGCTGTATCTTCCATTGAAGCCCACAACAGTTGCAGTTGTCAGTGCTTTGAAAAGCAGGAAACATTTTACACACTTGCCTTCAGGCACAAGTACAGCAGGAAGTATGAAATTACTGTTCAGTGTGTTTGCTCTGCCTTCCACACAGTGGTACACAATAGGTTTTCATGGCTAAATTCAGCAAAAAGCTTCTCTGGTCAGTGTCTTTGAGTTTCAGTGAATGTAGACTAATAGATAATTTCATCTCATCCTTTACATAAACATGTATACACATAGTGAGTGTGTTTAGATGCACAGACATAGCTGATGGCATACATGCTGCATTGTAGCTTCTACCAGCAAAGAAGAGCCATCCTTTGTTTAGCCACCCACGCACTGCCACTTTCTTGTGCAGATGAAATCCAGAGACTATCCAAAATAAAGCCTACATACATATGAAGAAGGTTAAGATCTAAGTTGGGTGTCCTTGACCTTGCAAGCTGCATGTCTGTGTACTTTGGTACGGCCTCAGATGTGTCAGGGGATGAAAGACTCTAATGGATGAGCAGTCAGCTCAGAGAGGGAAGTTAGGCCTGGGTTTTTCAAACATGTTTTACATATGGTGTTTAAATCACATTAAGGCAAACATACCATACTATCCTGCTTCACCTCTAAAAAAGGAGAGGGATCACTTGGGGACCTTCTCGTTCCTTTGATAGGGTTTGGCTTCCAGTCTGTATGCACTCTATTATTGCTCAGGAGAGCAGTGTGTACCCTGCTGAGTCAAACCCATCCTATCCACACCTCTTTCTCAGCTAAGGCATCAACCAAAATTACTCCTGCAATGTTGATCCTAGATGTCCTGTTCTTCTGCATCTCCATCTTTTGCATCCACTGAATCTGTCTGCTGTCTCCAGTCTCAGTCACATTGCAAATTGTCCAGGCCAGGCCTTGTGTTTTTGTTGTCACATTGATGTAAGCATGTCCCTAACTGGATCTGTAAGTGGTGAGTTATCAGAGAGAGTAAGCATGAAAAAAATTTCTTATAATTTTCGAGGATAAGAGTAAACAACCCTGCTCTGTTCCACCAATGAAAGAGCTTGACCAAAATGTCCAAGGGGTACCTCTGTCGTCCATTTCCATCCAGCTCTGTCTGCTACACAGGAAGGCAAATCCCTGATAATGATTTGAGCATGCCAGCAACACCAGAGTGGAGCATGGCTTGTGGCACACTAGAACCCTCTTCTGTGTGACTCTTCTTCAGGTGACACACAGGTGTCCACCTTAGCCAGATGCTGGCATTGTCTAGCAAACACCTTTTAAATGTCACTGGATGGTGAACTGATTCTTCAGCAGGGGCTGATTGGAGTTAGCATGGTAATGAGAATGATACTATGGTTGACAAGTGTGATAACAAAGCACAGCTCTCCTTTGATCTCGCAGTAAGGGCAGCATGGCCCCCAGCAGTTTGCTTATGGTAGGGCTTTGTGCTGCATGACTGCTGAAAGTAGCACAAACATCTCCAAACAACAGCACAGGCTGCAGTTCTCCTGGCCACTGACCTCTGGGCATGCACCCAGCATGAAGCTTGGTGGTGTTACACTGTCCCAGCAAGGCTGCCTGCAACCTTACGGCTGCTGGCAAAGCCAGCAGTAAGCCTGGCCTTGACTGCTGTCATGTATGGGTCATTAAACTTTATTTCTCTGCTTTATCTTCCATTGCCCATCCTGTCCTTCCTCTCTGCCTCACTAGCTGCCTCCTGGCAAGGTCTTATTGCCGTTAGGGCTATAGTGCTCATCTCTATTTCCTGTTTTGGATCTGGTGAATTAATCCTTGCTACTTGACCATTTTTTCTTGGCTGGGGCTTCACAGCATTTTTATCTCCAGTTCTTCGTTGTCACCTCCTTACTGTCACTCTCCCCCTCCTCAGGAATCCCTGTTCAGATCAGCTGTGTCCCCAATCTGGGCACCTCCACCCAGTTACACAGCTTTTACTGCCATCTCCTCCCCATGTCCCAGACCTCTGCCTCCGTCCTAGCTTGCCACCATGTCACTAGACCAGCATAATTCTTGACTCCTCTGGCATCTCTTCCTGAATGAGTTACCAACAACTCAAACCACTGCAGCCAGGGTGGATTTCTGGTCCCATTTTTCTTATCATGTACCCCACTTTTCTGATTTCTCCCTGGAAGATACATACCAAATGGGAGAAGCAGAGACATCTTTGACTTTGTCTTCTGCTCTTCCATATTTGCCCAACCTTTATAGTTTACTACCTTCTCTCTGCCTCCTGAGGTCTCCCTCCTGGACTGGTGCTGGTGCTTCACATTACTCATCCTCTACCCAAGATGTTTTCTTCAGCTGAACTGCTAGAACATACCCTTCTCCCCATGCCAGTCTGTCTCACTAGCCCTACAAAACCCAGCAAATTAAATCATCTGTGTATCTATTTCACATATTTATAAGTGAGATACTAATCCCTGCATAGTGAAAGTGTCATATGTACAAAAGGGGAAATGAGGACACCAGCATTAAAGGGAGAAGTGGGGGAAGGGAAGACCGAGACTGAGAACAAGGGCAGGGCAGATGTCAAGGAGATGAGTTTACAGTGTTGAAAAAAAATACAGAAAACTGAAACAAGAGCAGATCTGAGTATCATTGGCAAACCATATTGATTGTCCTTTCCTTGCTAGTTCTGCATTTAAAGCACTCTTTTCTGCTCCCTACACATATGTCTTTAGAGCAGAGACCAAGTTGTCAACTGGCTCAGAAAAATATATAAAGAAATCCAAAAAACAGGAGACACCCCTTTTCTCTGTGTCTTCTATGAAAAGAAACATCTCCTTCCCTTTCAGGCCCAGTGGGAAAGCTGATCTGTCAGACTGATCCATTTGCCAAGACTGTCCTTCCAGGCCTCCTTGCCAATTGTCACTGTGCATGCAGGAGAGCTGTTCTTGGCTTCCTCAGCACAGCTCATGCACCACGAGGTCCCAGTGGGCAAAGGATTTCCACGTGATGCCATGACCGTGACCTGCCGAAACGGCTCCGTTTCCCATCTGTTGTGTGCTATTACCTTCCCAGGACACAAAAGCATGTGAAATGTCTGTTGGGTACAGAAACTTCTCAGGTTGCAGCCACAATGAAATATCCCTCCTTAAAGTAATAGAGAGGGATTGCGTTTCTGTGAAGGATTCTGCAGTGAGTGAGCTGGAGATTTGACAGTTGCATCCCCGTCATATTTTAAC
This sequence comes from Leptocoma aspasia, assembly GCA_013399835.1. Classification (NCBI taxonomy): domain Eukaryota; kingdom Metazoa; phylum Chordata; class Aves; order Passeriformes; family Nectariniidae; genus Leptocoma; species Leptocoma aspasia. The sequence continues at coordinate 1,483,208 of VXAX01006658.1, read as the reverse complement.
GCAAGACAGACAGCAGATGCTTCAAGAAGATTATGTTTCTTCATGTGCATTGGGTCTCCAGGGAGATTACATACTCAGGGTCAAGGGCTTTAGGCGGCTGGCTCTACAGCCCTGCAGGAGGATTTTTCTGTTACCAGCAGAAAATATCTGAAAAGCACAGGGCACTGTGCCAAGCACTGCCAAGCCTTCTATATGCAGTCAGCAGGAAATGCTGCTCCCAAGAGATATTTTACTTACAGCTCTGTCAGGGATAGCTTTTATTATAACAATAGCATTGATCAAATATCCCTGTTGCTGCTCCACCTTGCAGCCCAAGTATTGGGGCTGAGCCTGAGCAGAGGAGCAGCAGTTACTCGTTGAACTGTTAAAAGGTTATTCCTGTGTGGAAAAACTGTCTGCTTCTTTAAGGGCAGGCAGAAATGGGCACTTTGTCACAGTATGGTGTTTTTGAAATGCAGATATCTTGGCTAACGAAATCAGTAGCTGGCCAGCTCAGAAGACCGTGCAAGGGAGACAATTATGTCCAAAGATGCAATGAAAGCCCTCATGGGGTTCTCACTGTACACACTGACAAGACAGAGATGTTTTAATGAGGTTTTACAAAGAAGCCCCTCTTCCTACTCCCAATCCTGCATGACTGTTAATTTATCTGCATTGTATATTGAAGGATTAAGACTGAGCAAGCCCTGCTAGAATAAGAAGTGACATGAGATTTAGCAATCCAAACCTTGACACCAGCCCGTCTAAAATCCTGTCCTGAAATATCTTTAAGTATCGGTACAACTCAATTGCAGATACAGGCACTCCAGGGTACAAGCTCATAGCCAGGGTGCTCAGTAGCCTCTGGGACCAGCCTGGCCCAGCACAGGTAGGTGGTAGTTACCCAGGTTCTGGCAGGTGCTGGAGCCAGACACTCCCAACAAGGAGTGCCTGTGCAGCCCAGCTGCTTGCAAGACAATATCATGCACCAGCACAGATATGGGCCTTCCTACAATTGATTCCTGAAAAAAGAAAAGGTAGTGTCCTTAGTTTGGACTGATTTCTTTGTTATTCTGTGTCTCATGCTTGCAGGCTCTGTGTAAAATGCTACTAAATCACAGAGGGAATGTTTTATGCTCACTGAATGGTGAAATCATTAACATTGGGCAAGAACCAAAGGGAACACGGACCTCACTTATTACTAAATCCTGCCTCAGACAAAGCTGCTTCAAATTTCCATGTTTTAGTAAGGAAAGGACATTAACCAAGGAAACCAGGATTTACCTCAAGTGCTGACATCTGCACAAGAGAAAGGAACTGGTTTTAGCAAGTGCCCTCCAAAACCTGCAGAGCCATATGGGCCATCAGGATGGCTTTGTAGTGCTGCTGGCCTAAAAACATGAACTGCCCCGCTATGTTCCCCCCACCCTCATGCACAGAGGTTAATGGTGCGAGAAATGGTAAATGTCAGGAAGTGTTTCTGAGGTAGAATGTAGACAATAAATTTCATTTTACCAAGTAATCAGTCTTCCCACCTTGGTGTATAAGAAGAAAGTCTTGCTCTTCTTGGATTCCCTCAATAGCCACACTTTCGTGGCTGAATTGGTGTCAGCAATTTCCTTTTCTCTTCAAGTTTTGAACAGGCAGAAGAAGGAATGGAAGCACTTGTAAGCACAGGAAATTAGCAGTGGGGAGGAAAGACTGTGAGAATTCCTGCCCATACCAACCTACTTTTTAAAATTTCATTTAAAACACATAGTTTTTGATTTTATGTGTTTATTTCGATTGTTGACAGACTGCACGAGAAAAGCCAGTGTGTTACTCTAGGCATTTTTGGCAGATAGAAAGCAAGCTATCCAGTAAGGATCAGCAGCTAACCCACAGCAAAGCTTTATCTCCAGCCAAAAGCTTAATCTAACAGAAACCAAACATCTGCCCTTCTTGGGTATGCTGGGATGGAGACAGAAGTCTTGATTTCTGGATAGCTCCAGATTTGTTCTTCATCTTCTGACTCATCCCAGATGGCAAAGCAGGGCTTGGGCACTCTCTCTGTGGTTTAGGTACAAGACTGTGGTGTAGGATGGCAGAATTACAGCTACAAAGCCTCAGAGCGAACCATACATAGGTCTAGTACAATTAACAGTATCCTTCTCTTGCCCTGTAAAACATTCTGCTCTTTCTGGATTTTCTCTCCCAGTGTCTCTTTTCATACACAGCAGATTGAAACCATTATCCCTGGAATAAGAATGTGAATGCTTCTTTTTTTTCACTCTATCTCATTTCTGACCTCTGCTGCTTTTTACTATTCTAGTCCTGGTTTATAATTGGAAATTGAAAGCTCAAAGATTTTCTTCACATCTGACATTCATTCATCCTCCCAGCTTCTTTTTGTCCCAGTGAGATTAAAGGCAGAGAGGAAGAAACAATCAAAACTGTGTGTTTATGGTCCGTGTTTTTAATACCCAAACCTCTGCTTCTGTTCTTAGCCTGATTTACTGTAACTTTATTCACATCATTGACCTCATGCTGAATCCTCACCAATGCAAGAAGGAAGTTGGGTGATATATTTAAATACTGACATATTTTAAACATAACACTGAGAGTTAAGACAAACAAGTCATCTTGCTCATCTGCCCATTCCCCAGCTGTGATGACTTGTCTATATTCCTGATCTTATCATTCAAGCCTAGATATTTGAAAAGTGACCATAGATTTAGAGTGACTCAAGTTTTACTAGTCTGGGACATTTCTCTTCTGATTCTCTTCAGATGGCTCCAGTTAGAAGTATGTCAGCTGTGCACCCCTGGGGAGGAAAGTATTTCAAGCTGGAAGCCCTAAAATGAAGCCAGCTCAAATCAGAGGCTTTAAAAAATCATTTGGCCTTTGTATGTGACTTGGTGAGTTCCCACTGTGAGGTCAGGAAAACATGCAGCTCCTGGTGAAGCTGAATGAGAGCCAGTTGAATAAAACTTTTGGTACCATACGGCTGTTGAGTCACACAGCCCAGGCTACACCTGTCCATACTGATGCCATGACAGTACAGCTGATGAAAGTCAGTGATGAATGCAGGATGTCTCTATCTTCTGTCAGCTCAGTGGCACCTTTCCTTATGGTGCATTTTTTTTGCAAGGCTGAGAGTGTTCTCATTTCATGCCCTTTCCCTCTTTGGTGTGAAAACTGAGGTCTGGGAAAATATTCCTTCAGTGGTTGAACTGGATTGGACTCTGATGCTTCATGCACATTTATAAGCCTCTATCCTAAAGACCACTGAAACAAAAGTTCAGTTATTAGACAATTAATAGGACCCTGGCTCAGCAAAACAGCTAATCTTGCATTCAGCTTCTTGCTGTACAAATGTCCTATTTTACTTAAATTAAGTATAGGCTTAATTTGCTGCATAGTTAATTTAATAAAATTTGCAGCAGTGATTTATTTAAAAAGTAGCTATGGCTCTGTAAAATCAATTTGTTATGGGCAGTCAGTGTAGGGTGAGGATAATGTGATCATGGCTATAGCATTGTACCCAAACACTGAGTGACAAACATGCTTGCCTGGATAGTCACTATAGTAATTGAGTTTGTGGTACTGGAGTGATATTTGATATATTATTGTTGTGTGCTCATCCCAGCAAAATGGATAAGAAGTGCCATGCTTCAAGGTAAAAAAATAATCACCACAGAATTAACTTGATCTCTTCCTTCTTCTCTGGTTAAATCTTCTGTAATTATCCACTAAGAGATGTTTTCCATCTGTTCTTCAACACTGCTAAGGCACAGGACTCTGTTTTGATCTGACTCTGAGTGTAATGACAAGGGGTACACAGTGCACTTTCATTACTGGTCACTGTGAGTACTTTGATTTTTCTAGTCTAATTGCAGCTTCTCAATAGAGGCTGGATGCTGTGAAGGGTCACAATGCTCCTGCTGTGATATTTGTCACTTCTTTGTCTATCTCAGCATCTCAGGGAAAGCTGCATTAAAATCTGTGTTGAGAGTGGCAAGGCCTGGTGATTGCAGACATCAATACTGGGACAACCACAGCAACTTCAGTAAACAGAAGATCAAGACAAGGCAGTAAAAAAGGGGTGCCTTTAAGGCACAGGTGAAAGGCAGGAGGATGTCAGGTTTGTTTTATACAGGGTAAATCTGGTTTAGCATGTACAGGTAAAGATCTGCTCTGCAGCAACAACTTCACATAGACTATTATGCTGCTGCTGTATCAGTTCATGGCCTTCTCATCTAACAGAAACTTAACAGGGAAATATAAAAACTCCAAAGACTTTAATGACTCCTCCTGTCCCTTTAACCAGAAAAAGCTAAATGAAGTAGGAAGCTGATCTTAGTGGGTAATCTTCTTAGATGAGTACAGACTAAAAGAGGAATAATCCCAGTCAATTTATTTGTTGTAGTTTGGGCAGAAAGCAAATGTAGATGAGTTTTTCAAAGCTGTAACATGCAGGTGGGGCTGTCTTTCTGCCTGCAATAGCATTGAATGTGGCCAGTCTGCTTTTTGTGAAAAGGGTAGGAGGTACAGACGCTCCCTTTCAAAAAAACTCTACATTGCTGCTGAATATTTCTGAAATAGTTTTGGAGGTTATGGATAATACTGGATTCACAGCAGCATGTGTGAATAGGCAGAAAACAGAAAGATGCCTTCTGCCTGTCCTGAGGAAAAAATCTTTTTTCCTGGGAGTAAAGGTGTGTGGTCAGACAGGTCTTCACTAATACCTGAGGAGGATTCATTATTAATTGGGTTTAATCCTTCCTGAGCAGGAGGAAAAAGGTTAATTGCTTGGGGAGAAGCATTTATCTGGTCCACAGACGGTTCCGATGACTGGGGGGTAGTGGGAAGAATAAGTCAAAATGAAAAGATGGGTTACTTTTTCACAGGTCTGTTGTTCTTGATTTGTTTATTATAGCCAATGGCAACAGTGCTGAGCAGCTTCTAGAAACAGCAGAACTGCAGGTTTCTTTCCCCCCACCCCATCCCTGGAGCAGATGCATCTGGCAAAATCTCAAGTTGAAGTAGCTTTGCTAAAGCTGTGGTGCTGTGGACAGCATGAAAAATAAAGTGTTTTCAACGAGGGTGCAGCCCTCCTTATGAGATCTTTCGAATTTCTTTTTTTTGAGATGGGCAAACCTCAAAGGATTGCAAGTAAATCTCTGACTTCTTTGGGGAGACAGACACAGACAGAATAATTCATTGGAGGTTCCTTTGTGTACTGTTATTGAGCAACCTCTTGGGATCTTAATCCCAGGAAAGCATGTGCTGTTCTATAACTGTTTTGCAGTCTCCAGAGCTCACAGGTAATTTCTTTCTATTAAAGAATGTGCTAGGCATCAAGTAGGTATCCCCAAGGCATAAGAATATATTAGACTAATTAGACACTAGTCAGCAAGCATAAAGTGGGGAATTGCTCTGAATATCTGGCTTACCCCTGTAAGCCAGAATTGTTGCTGTATTCTGCTGGAGTAGACTCTTTTGGGGAGACATTTTCACAGGAGTAGGGGAACACTGCTAATTTTAAGGCAAAAACTGATAGTTGGAAAATAGTAATAAGCCTGAGGATTGTAGTCAGTATCAGTGAGCTGACACCATGTTAGCAATTATGTGAATCATTTGAAATGTTACAGAATACAAACTATTATCTAAAAATGCTCACAAAAGGCTGTCTTTGGTTTAAGGAAGAAACTTTTCTGTGGAATCTGTTCCAGAGAGGAACCATTATCTTTTCAATTCCAGTGACTTGCAGAATTATTAACTATTGAGTATTTATTTGGGTAAGAACTGATAAGTATTTCATCGTGTGTCCTTCAAATCAGACTCTATCCCTTTCTGCTTGCCCCTTAGACAGCTAACCACCATTCCCTTTTTTATTTGAATTGGTGTGCTTGATGTTAGATCTTTTGATTCTGGGAGATCTCGTTTGTTCTTGCTGTTACACTTCTGCCTTTCTATGACTCTTCCTCCAGTGTTGTCAGTTTAAATGACCTTCTTATGTTAATGTGGAGAAACTCAGTTCTTATAAAGTAGTAATCTCTTAGCTTTATTTATCCTTTCTTATTTGAAGTTCCAGAAGCAGCGAAAGGCTTAGACTAGCACACTTCTCTTCTGTATCATGCCCGACACATGAGTCTATTGGACTGGCACTACTTCCTCTGTTTGCAGACTAAATAGGCAAAACCAAAGCCAAGATGGAAAACAGATACCCTGTTGGCAAGGGGATTAACCAAGGTCACAGAGCAGAGGTGCTTGCAGAGTGCCCTGATTCCCTAGCAATTACTGTCCCAATGAAACATTTGGAAGCTGTGATGCTGCCTCTGTGTTGCTGCTTGAGAACACTGACAGTGACTAAGCATATGTGAACACATCTCTGGTTATCCTCTGAATGTTCTCTCCCTTGAGTTACACGGAGAGGATGATGCACAATTATTTGACAGTCGGTTTAAAGGTGTATCTGCATATCTGAGAAGCAGACTGGGGAACAGGCATGACACCTCTGAGAAATGAGATTCAAAGTACTTGCAGGAGAGGCACCTGGCTATATTGATTTTGCTCACAGATTTTCTAAAGTATTTGTCTGATAAGATTTTCTTCCCTTTCTCAATGTTCCAAAACAGTTCTCTGGTTTAACAGAGGTATTTTGTTTGTGTAGAAAGTGGAAAGGAAGCCTGTTGCCCTGGAGGTGAAGGGAAAGCCCTGATGCGTTTGTGGGAAGAAAGAAAAGTCCTCAAGGCAATGCTCTCCTTTCCTCTGCTGGGAAGGTAGGGCTTCTGCTACCCCTGTTCTGAGGAGGAAACAGTATGACAAGTTATACTATGGTCATGTCCTCCTTTTTACATTGAAACTAAACTGCAGCAACAGACATCTTTTCCCTTTCCTTAGACAGCTTTTCTCAAATGTGACTCACATTTTTCAAGTCAACTTTTAAAGGCCTACTACACTAGAAGGAGCTCTTTCTCCATGCCATCTCTCCCTGTTCAGCTACCTTTTCACTACAGCTCTGGGTTGCTTTTGTATGGGCTGCTTACTCCCTGCCCAGATTCTTAAATCCTCTGGACTTCTTTGAGCATGTAAGCTCCCTTCAAGGTATGAAGGAACCATTAATTCCCAGACCCTTTTTGACGCTATGGTTGTTGGGCATTTTATGGTAGCTTCTTGCTGCTTCTGCTGTTCACTCATTTGGAAGAGTGGCTGAAGTGTTCTGTAGTTTGCAGCTTCACTGTGGCGTTTGTTTTTCAGAACAGACAAAAGCCCAGCCATGCAGTGCCCAATGCTCAGTTTCTCAGTGAGATGTCCAAGGTAGTTTGGCCTATTTTTTCTTCAGTTGGGTTATTTTTTAGTACTGTAAGGATTATGCAGATAACTTATACACAGTACTAAGTTCAATACTTTCTAGTATAGACTAGAGTGAGCTGTCTCACTATAGGCTTTCATAGTTTCAATTCTAGGCTATTGTCATAGACTTTCATGTCAGTCATTCTTGATGACTGCTTCTCCCTGTTACATTCAGAAATTCCCTATATCAGGAATAGTGTGGCCAGCAGGACTAGGGAAATTATTCTTCTTCTGTATTTGACATTGGTGAAACCACATCTCGAGTACTGGGTCCAGTTCTGAACCCCTCAGTTCAGGAAGTACTGGAGGGTGTCCAGAGAAGGACAACAAAGCTGATGAAAGTTCCTGATTTCAACGAGGACTGAGGGAGCTGGGGTTGTTTTGCCTGGCAAAAAGGAGGCTCGGGGCCTTATCATTCTCCCCCACTACAGAAAAGAGGTTGTAGCCAGGTGGAGTGTGGCCTCCTCTCCCAGGTAACCAACAGGACAAGAGGACATAGAGTTAAACTGCACGAGGAGAAGTTTAGGTTGGATGTGAGGAGGAATTTCTTCACAGAAAGAGTGATTGGGCATTGGAATGTGCTGCCCAGGGAGGTAGTGGAGTCACTGTCCCTGCAGTTGCTTAAGGAAAGGCTAGATGTGGCACTTAGAGCCACAGAGGGTGTGAAAAAGTGGTGTTTGGGCATAGGTTGGACTCAATGATTCCAGATCTCTTTTCCAACCTAACTGATTCCGTGATTCACATTATGGTACATTTCTCTCACAGCTGGCAGCAGACCAGGTGTCTGTGAGCCCTAAATATGAAGACAAGGGCATCATTCCAATATTTTTTACTAACAACTGGCCGCGTGCATGGCACTCTCCGTGCGAGAGACTTTAGGGTTTTGTAGACGCTTTTGTGCAGAGGACGGAAAGAATTTCTACCTTGCAGCACAAGAGCACCGTGCAAGGCTCCCGCCTCCTGAGAGGCGCTCACGTTCAGGGCGGAAGGAACACTGAACACGCCCTGGGGCCCTGAGTCTCCGCAAAGGAGAGCAGTCTCCGCAAAGGAGAGCAGTCTCCAGACCGAGCGGGTGCAGGCCAGGGCCACCGCCATCACAGACGCGAGCTCCCGGGAACTACCGCTCCCGGCATGCCTCGCGCGCCGCCGGCCGTCAGCGCTGCGCGATGATTGGCAGGCCCCGCCCCCTGGCGCGCGCCGCGGGGAGCCTTTGAAAAGTTGCCGGGTGCGCGGTTCCGCTCCCGCGGCGGGGCTGGCTCGGCACGGCCCGGC
>VXAX01006658.1:1380281-1474374 GCA_013399835.1 Leptocoma aspasia | reverse complement strand
GTACCCGTGTTTTCGCTGCCGGGGGCGAGAGGGGCCGGGCTGGGTCTCCGGCTGCAGGCGCCAGGCTGATGCGGCGGAGGGAGCCTGAAACTTTGGGATTCCTTCCTGTTTAAAGAGAATTGCGTAGAGGGGGCAATAAAGTTTCCGTCTTGTTAAGAAGTGGAGGCCTGTGCATCTGCAAAGTTGTAGCAGTTTTGTGTTACGACAAACGTTTGCGATATTTGCACTTACTGCGTTATAAGAACCTTGTTTTGCCCAAATGTCTGTATGAATTAATACTAGCAATGTTGCCTAAATAATACATGTGAAACAGCGACGTGGTCAAGCATACGTATGGGTGTGCTTTGGGTTGTACTGGGCTGGACAGCATCCCGTGGGGTTTTGTAGAATTCAGTGTCAATGTGTCACCAAAACTGAGTGTTGTATTCTAGCAGTGCATATTCTAGGGTTGAATGCTTACTGTGGTTGCTCTACAATTCATATTCGGGCATCCAAAGTTAATTATTTCTTGCCAATGCAGTATAGCATGGGGAGTTCTTGTTCAGCTCATGACTGTGTAATTTTTAGCTTTCTTATGTCCTAGAAACATCTGTCCTGTAGACATCATTGACACTTCTGTTCTTACTGGTATGTTCTCACACACTGTGAAGTATGAGATGTAATTTAACAAAACTGTGTTCAGACTGTAATATAATTTAATGTGACACAGAGTTATATGGGAAATCTATATCACATTACATCATGTGCTCTTTAGCAGGGAGTTAGTGGAATTGTCCACACAGTCATATTCACGTCATCTTTCAAATGTTTTTTTGTCTGCCCTGTAGATTGGGAAGCATGGCTGCTAAGAAACTAAGAAGAGCACAGTTGTCACAGGAAATGTGTGAAAGGCTGAGTCGCTATCAGGTCACTACCTGTCAGGTAAAAGAGTTATTTTGTTTGTGGAGGGTGGTTTTTTTGTGGATTGGTGGGGTTTTTTTTTGAGCGTGGGTTTATTTTTTTGTGGGTTGGGGTTTTTTTCTTCTGTTTTTGTGTGTGACTGTGTTGTTTTAATGCATGTTGAGTTCACTTTTTGGCAGTTTAATTAAACTGGGAGCTTTAGTTTTTATAAAGTGGGGAGCATTTCAGACTCTATCTGGCCTGCTGCCTTGTAAAAATAGAGCTTTTAAATGATAGATGCCTAACTAAAGCATTTAAACTTTTATGTAATTACTATCCCTGTGGAGGTAGGGAAGTCGCAGAAGGCAGCTCTGTGGAGCAGGACCTGGGGGTCCTGGTGGACAGCAAACTGTCCCTGAGCCAGCAGTGTGTCCTTGTGGCCAAGAAGACCAATGGGATCCTGGGCTGCATTAGGAAGGGCATGGCCAGCAGGTCAAGGGAGGTGATCCTGCCCCTCTACTCAGCCCTGGTGAGCCTGACCTGGAGTGCTGTGTCCAGTTCTGGGCTCCTCAGTACCCAGAGAGTTCTGGGACTGGTCCATCAAAGGGCTTTGAAGGTGAAGAGGGGATTGAAACATCTCTCTGACAAGGAAAGGCTGAGGGAGCTGGGCCTGTTCAGCCTCAAGAAGAGACAGCTAAGAGGGGACCTCATCAATGTGTAAAAGTATCTGAAGAGAGAGTTGCTAAACCTGTGGAATATGTATTAATTTTGGACAGATTGCATCAGTTTAGTCCCCAGCTTGGATTTCTAGGTTGAGCTGTCTGAATTGCTCTGTAATCTTTCAGGACTTCTTATGTCTTTCCCTCTTGGAGCTAATGAAGGTGACAGGACAGAGCTACTATGAGGTGCAGAAGCTCCTTTGTCAAGTGAGCCGAGCTTGTGCTCCCAAAATGCAGACGGTGAGTGTGCTTGTGTTGATACTGTTTTTGATACAGTATCTGGGAAAAAGCTGAACATTGTCACTCATCTTTTTAGCTGGGAGGCTTGTGGTGTCTCAGTTTTACTGCACAATGACATAATGTTTTTATTTTTAAATGTAGGTCTTTGATGCACTTTAGGTTGATACAGTTACATTTATTGGGTATTATAGCCTATGAGATTGTTCAGGCTTGCAGCATCAGTTCTGAGTGCAGTAGGGAAATAAGTCATACTCTCTGCCAATCCAGCATGTAAAAAATGCTTCTAGCTTGTATCCTGAAGCTAGGAAAATAAAAATTTTGTTTATTACAAGCAAATAATCAGAATTTCAGTATAAATTTGGTTTAGATATGGAAGCGGTGCCAAGAATTGAAGTCATCCTGAAAATAATTTCTTAAGGACTTTTTCCACCCCTGTAAATGAGTTGTAGTGTGCCTTAGGCTACAGTAGCCTAACTGGGGAGGATGCAAGAAGGAAACATGTTAGCTGCAATGCAGTGGTGACATTTTCTTTTCTTTTTTGAATTCATATGAAAAGATGTCTTTTAGAAGGCAGTTCTGACCTCAGTCAATGCAGCCCCCTTTTTATTCCTTATAAAAGAATCCATGTCCAAATGTGAAATTGGCATAGTAATTATATATAATTCTGTGAAACTTTAAATTCACTGATATGCTGCAATAAAGTTAGTAATAGAAGAATTAGTATGACTTTTACTGAATAAATTTGAAGGTAGCAAATTGGTAATGAACATTGATCAGGGAATTTTATAGGTTGAAAACAACCCTTGTTGAATCGGAGCAGAGACAACTTTTGTCACGTCATGATTAAGGGCTTATTATTTAATATTGTGGTGAGGGAGAGAAAAAAGGCTTAAATTTACTCTGTGAGCTATAAATGGACTATAAATACAAGGAAGGGTGATGAGCTAAGGGCAGACTATAGCTGAATATAACAATACTTCTCTCATTGTCAAGTGTTAAGTCATACCAGGTTATTGAAAGCAAATACAATTTTCCTATTTCTATTAAAAAAAAGCATTTTCTGATTTGCTTGTTTTCTTTTGCTATTTTCCCCTCCTTTTGTAGGCTTATGAAATGAAACTAAGGAAGTCTGTCAATCCTTCTTCAGCCTTTTTATCCAGCACACTTCATAGTTTGGATAGAGTCCTGCATGGTGGAGTGCCTTGTGGATCTCTCACAGAGGTAACTGGTTTAATATATTTCACTTTAGTTGAGCATTCTACCTAGAAATCAAAAGTCACAGATAGGTTGGACTGTCTTGTCAGGTGCTTCAAACACAAAATACACAAAAATTTTTGGATGAGACTAGTGCTTGCCAAGTGCTTTTCTTTGTCTACTGTTGCAAATTGCCACAGTAGAGGAATAAAAATGAGAAGTTATGAAAATCTTACTATAAGGAAAAGACATTTTGTTTGCACCCTGTAATCAAACTAGATTGATTTTGATCTCTGATGGAAATTACATGAAATCTTACAGTGATTTAGAACATACTAGACTTTAAGCCACACTGAGTTGAGACTAAACAGTTTCTGCTCTAGGATCTCTTGTTTAATGAGCGGCTGTTAGTTTTTAAAGATTCTGAGTATTTCTTTTTGTAGACAATGGAATATGCACCATGCAAGTTACCATAAAAATATTTAAGAATGCATCCATTAACTTAAATTGATCTGTCAGAATTAATATTTTCTTCATATCTAGGCCTAGCTTTGTTGCCAATTTACTATAAGAAATTTAGATCAGAAGAACTGAAGGTGAATACTGCAAGTCTTTAAATTCTGGGAGAAACAACTTGCTGAATTCTGTTTCTTTGAAGAGCTGTTCCTATATAGTAGGATATATATGTAGTGGTCCTTAGATTGTCACTGTGCTGCTGTTGAGCATAGCGCCTTCATGAGGAGATGAGCTTTTGGTTCCTAAAAATATTGTTTTTATCAGCAAATTGGTGGCTGGTCGTGGTCTTTTCTTATGGATTATGGTTCATGTGGTCAGCTGATGAAATAGCACAGTCCATGCTTGAAAAGAAATGATGCTTGCTTGCAGCTACAATCTAGCTTTCCAGGAGTTCTGTGTGGTCTACTAACCATTCCTCACTGGAGTCAGAGAATGGCTGTTCATGTATTTATGTTGCTTAAACTTCTGAATTGTGCCTCTTTAGTTGAAATGCAGAGCCACTGCTGCAGAGGCAGGAAGAAGAAATAGTCTAGAGATGTCTTTTCCATGATAGGGTGATTCGTCCTTGAGCTTGTGACTGGCTCAGGAGCGGTGCCCAAATATTTGGAATATTGAATATGAATTTTCTTTTCTGCTAAAAAGAACAAGTGGATGCAATACTTTTGGGTCCTAAGAGCCACATGGTTAATTTACAAGGCTGCTGATAAGTGTCATAAGTATTTGTCTTTGTTCTTAATCCTAAATGGAGCTGTCATTCAGCAATCAGTGCAGTCTTGCTGATGTGTTCTTGCCTGAAGACCATGTAGAATGGCTCTACAGCAGTAATAGAATTCCGGTTTGCTGCTTGCCATTTTCTTGGCATTGCTCCAGAGGGAGATCTGGGGAAAAGCAGTGGTTAACATGCTGGGAGTTTTAGGGGAGCTTAGCTGACCTTTAAGTTTTATGTTGGTTTTGTTTTGTTTTAAATTTAATTTAAAAGTAAGCTCTGCAAGCAGTTGATCTCAAAGTATAGATGTCAAATACAATTTTCCTGAGATGATATAAAATAATGCTCTACAGGAAGTTAATGTAAGTGCTTAATTTTCCAGAGCTACATATTTTGTATACTTCATAGCCTGCTTTTATAGGATATAAGCAATTATCCTTGAGATTTCTATGAGAGACCTGGTTTAACCAAGGTAATGATGATTTATAAGGAGGTGTTTATGTCTGTGAGCTCATTAGCTGTAGACTTCATTTTCAGCTCTAAAAGCCATTGATGACATGGGAATGTCAACTGTGAATCTTTAAATTCTGCTCTGTTTTAGAAGATAGCACAGGGACAGATGGAAGAGAGCTAGGTATCTCTAAGGAAGATCTTGTTAGGGGAGGGGGAGAGTAGGGGACCTCAAATTTGGAAGGTAATAATGGCGTCAAAGGAATAAAATATAAGCATAATGCTCTGTCTGAAAAGCTTTTTTATTCTTCAGGGGATGAATTTGTCTGCAAGGTACAGATCCAAGAGTAACTACAAGTTGGTCTTTGTGGGCTGTGTTCTGTCTTTTCATGGCTGTTGTCTCCTTTGGTAACTGAAAGAGCAGAACTGGGGGAACATTGGCTGATGGGACTTAGATAAAAGTAGAATTATGGTGAAATGAATGTTACGTTGCTAATCTTTTTCCTTCCAGATAACTAGCCCACCAGGTTGTGGCAAAACTCAATTTTGTATTATGTTGAGTGTTCTGGCTACACTGCCTGTAAGCAGGGGAGGACTAGATGGGGCTGTTATATACATCGACACAGAGTCTGCATTCAGTGCTGAAAGGTAAGATGCAAAATTCTAAAAGACACACAACTTCATAGCACCTTTTATCTTGGAACCTTCAAATACTTTCTGAGCAATAACTGCATTTTTAAATACTGGTGGTAATTATTAAACATTCCTCTGGTACATGCAGTTATTCCACAGATAATGAAATTAATAAAATAAATTGGTTTGCTCACCTTCCTAATTTGTATGAGGTTGCAGATTGCAGTTCTAATATGACAAGGTGGATGGCAAGATCTTTAATTTTTAAATGGTCTTATGAGTCCTGTATCTGAAATCTTGCTTTGCAGTTTGGTTTATTGAGTTAACAGGATGTTAATTAGAGGATGTAAAGGCACAGCATTTTGACTACAAAGGCAGTGGAAGTTTTCCAGTGAACAGTGGGACTGAGGTTGCCAGTTCTCCTTCAGGTTTCCATCCTATTTCTGTTGAATGGGGCCTCATGCCCTCCTGCATTTCTGATTCCCTTCTGCAGTAACCTTGCATCTCCTATATCCTTAGCAGGTATGCAGTACTGTAATACCTTACTTCTATAACACCTCTGGTTTTTCTAATATCTCCCACTTGGCCCATGCCACCCAAAGGACGGACAAGAAGTACAGTAGTCTCATCCTTGTTTGTGTAGAAAAATGGGCAGAAAGAGGTTCAATGAAATAATTTATATATTTCAGATGATTTAGTAGCTATGGCCATGCATGATTCTGGAGTATCAAGGTAAACGTATTTCCATTGGTTATTCATTGCAAGTTGCCATGGATGAGAAGGTGGGATTTCTAACCCTGCTTTTTGTCAAGTTCATGTCACAAAAGTTTGAAGTATAATATATCAAAGAAAAAAGCTTCAAGCAATGGCTCTGTAAAGTACCATGCTTCCTCCTTACACACCACTTAAGTTTTATTTCAGGTCCCTAAAATGTAAATAGTAAAAAAAGGTAGGACCTAAAGAGTGAGTTAAGACTTGTCACTTAGAGATGAATGCTAAAGCAAAGGAAAGCAAATGCAGATGAAACTGAAACTGCTGAAAATAGAATAGGATATAGAAAGGAAACATAGCAAAAATAATATTATTATTAAGGATGAGAATACTTAATGTATTAAATCATATTTAGTATTGCTCAGTTGCAAAGGATATACACAATTTCAGCAGACTGACTATATCTTACACTTTCTGTGTTACATCCTCTAAGGAGCTGAACCATCAGGGCAAGGGAGGTCCATATCCCCTTTTCCCAAGGTGGTTGGGAGCTGGAGCGTTTGCCATTTGTGGAGAGACCGAGGACTTGCTCAGTCGAGTGGAGAGAAGGCATTGGGGCAATCTAACAGTGGCCTTGCCTTGCCAGTGGGGAGGCCTGAAGGAGATGGCACAGGGCTGGCAGACAGCAGGAACACGTTGAGCTTCATTTCTGGGCTGATACATGGAGAAGCTTTACAATTCCTAACTGCCTTTGCGGTGAATAAGCTTTGCCCAGAGAGGTGGTGCTGCCTCCATCCTTGAAGGCTTCTGAAATAGATAAAGACTCAAGTAACTTGTTCTGACTTCACAGCTAGCACTAGTTTGAACAGGATGTTGCCTCAAAATCTCCTGAGCTCATTTTCTAATCTGATTTTAGATTTGTTTTCCCTAAAATCACTTTAACTTTGTGTTTTAATGAAAGGAGCCTAAATTTTAAAGAGATAACAAGTAAGTTGTGGCCACAAGTATAATCCACTAGATGGCACTCTTCTCAAACGATAAGTGGTGGGATATGTCTCCTTAAAATAGAAACAATTAAGTATTTTTGTTACTAAAAATTGAAATCTGTATTGTGGAAAAAAAAATCTGTTTAATGGATCTTCTGTTTCTTATCAGCTTTTTAAATTTCTGTGGTGACACAAAGCCTATTCTCTGATTTCACTGCAAGGTAAAGGTGAAAAGGAAGATGGTTAGAGTTGGAGAGTAGTTTTATTTAAATGAAATTAATATTTAGATAAAATAATTAGAATAGGAAAATGCTTGGTCATTGAGTGGAATCCCTGGTATAAAACTCGAAGAACTTACTCAGTAAGTAAGCTTCCCTTCTAGGGGAGATATGCCCTTTCTTTGCATACAGACACATGATGTCTTTCCCTAGTGTGCTACTGACAGCACTGCTGGAAAGAGAACCTAACTGTTCTGACTTCAACAGTTTCATTCTGACTCATACAGTATGATTTCCCTTTTAAAAAGATTTCCAGTCTTAGTTGGTATCTGCTTATGTCAGATTTTTCTGCAAAGTTCAGAACTTTGCTGTTGGGTTTGCTTTCTGAATACTTGATGCCTTATCCTGTATTATTCTTTCTGCAGTATTATGCCTTCTGGTTTTTTTGTTTTGTTTTTTTTTTTACAGGTTGATTGAGATAGCAGCAAACAGATTCCCTGCTTATTTTGACTCAGATGAAAAGCTGCTCTGCATGACCCGTAGCATCCACCTGTACCGAGAGCTGACCTGTTGCAGTGTACTGAAAAGGTATTCTTTTAGAGAGTTTAAGGAAAGACAATTTTGACTGGATTGTCTGTAACAATATTCTTTTTTGTGTCAAAGTTTTATGAAGAGTAATTAATTTATTTGAGACCTTTTCATGTGGATACCAGCATGGTCTCCAACAAAGTAACACTGCTACAGAAAGATTGATATTGCTCTTTTAATTTCATAGCATGTGACTAATATACTTGATGGTTTTTAATTTCTGATAGACAATTTCTATGTCATCTGATCCTTATAAGCCTTTAAAGGGGAATGTTCATGAGATAGGTCTCTTGGCTTGTGGAGAGACCATATATATATATATAGAGTATAAGCATTACATTTTCCATGAAATGGAAGTTTATTCCTCCAAAGCAGTTTACTTCCAGGAAGATGGGGATTCCTCCAGCAGTGGGAGGGAGAAGTTGTTTAGCAGTCACCAGCCTGAGTGCAGTGTTGTATTGTCATGTTGTTGCCTTATATTAATTTGTGAACATATGTTGCAGTGAAAATTAATTAAGTTATATTTTAGCATCATGTTGTGTGTTTTATGTTAGTGGGAGAATGGCTATCAGAATAGTTTTTTCTTCTAATACAACTTTATCAGAGAACAGCTAGTAACATATTAAAGAAACATGGAATGGCTTGAGTTGGAAGAGAGCTTAAAGTTCATCTAGTTCCAAACCTCCTGTCATAGGCAGGGATAGCACTCACTTGGTCAGGTTGTTCAGGGCCCCATCCAACTTGGCATTGAACATTTTGAGGAATGGGACATCCACGCCTTCTCTTGGCACCTCTGGCACACTACCCACTGAGTAAATTATTTCTTTCTGACTTCTAATCTAAATCTCTCTTCTTTTAGTTTAAAGCCATTTCCCCTTGTCCTATCACTATCTGCCCATGTAAAAATGTCACTCTCCCCCTTACTGATAAATCCCCTTGAAGTACTGGAAGACCACAGTGAGGCACAGTTTCAATGCCCACTTTATTTGCTGTCTGCCATTCAGGGGTTGTACAGCATATTGTTGCTAGCTAGAGGTCTTCCAAAACTCTCTTGTGGAGAGGTCCTGCCTTGGGCCCACTGAGCTTCAGAGTCCTTTCCAAATCTCTTTAATATATGTAGATGTGAATGGAGGTGGTGTGTGAGGAGGGAAAAAGAAGGACTCACTTTAAGCTTATTAAATGAATCTTTATTTTAAAAATTACAATGTTACTTACACAATAGAACCATTTTATAATGCTATCAGGGACCTTTTTTTTCTTTTTAGGATTATGTCTTTGGAAGAAGAAATTATTTCGAAGAAAGTTAAACTTATAATAATTGACTCTGTTGCTTCAGTTGTCAGAAAGGAGTTTGATACAAAACTCCAGGGCAATCTGGCAGAGAGAAGTAACTTTTTGACTAGAGGAGCATCAGTGTTGAAGTATTTGGCAGAGGAATTCTCAATACCAGTAAGTTCTTCCTCCTTTTCTAAATTTTTGCCTTACAGTATCAAGTAATAGAGAAGAAGGAGAATGACAGGAAGACAGAAACCAGACAATTATTCTAGCAGGAATCTTTCAGCAGGTATCAGTTGGAATGTAGTTGGGAAATAGAACAGCAGTAATGGTTCTGCTTGGTGTATTTCTTCTGTGGGTTTTTTGTTTGTGGGTTTTTAAAAATTTATTTAATTTTAAAAAATTTTTATTAATTTTGGACTTCAAATAAGAAATTACTAGAGTCTCCAGCTTCCTCTCAGTGCTTTGTTTTGCTTTTTGGGTTTTTTTTCCTTGTATCCTACATCTTCTTGCCATTAAATACTGTTTATCCTGATGGTTCCTTTGTACTGTGTTGTCACTCTACCTAATGCATACTCTGGGTAGGTGAAGATTTTTTTCTGCCTCTGTTTCTTTGACTTAATAGAATCTCAGAAAGGCTTATGCTCTGGAACAGTGTGAATTCCTTTTGTAGCTGATAATGTATGCTAATTCCTGCAGAAGGGAAGGTAACAGCTCAGCAAATCCTTGTCTGCATACTTGTCCATAAAATGCAAAGGAAGACATGGACACTCAGTGCAAGGACTGGGTAGACCTGATTGAAAAGTGCTTTAGAAGATGTAAACTTTGTTTGTTATGTGATCCACAAAGGGTCATTTCAAAAGATACCATTGAAACGGAACTCTTTAAAGTATTTCCTGG
The DNA here is from genome assembly GCA_013399835.1 of Leptocoma aspasia. Taxonomy (NCBI): domain Eukaryota; kingdom Metazoa; phylum Chordata; class Aves; order Passeriformes; family Nectariniidae; genus Leptocoma; species Leptocoma aspasia. Next base: position 1,464,359 of record VXAX01006658.1, on the reverse strand, counting down.
TATGGGTAACCTACTCATCACTCCAGTGTAAGAGAGAAGCTGGGGTAAGAATGTGAGTAAGACTGGTGGGGCCTTTTTCACTCTGACACTCCTGAGGTCACAGAAACTATCACATCAGAAATAGGAAGCATGGAATTGGCTGATGTAACTTAAGAGGAATGGATTTCCTTCTGCCATGTGACCTCTAAAGACTTCTGATGGAGAAGATTAAACCCTGCCTAAGTGCCTTAAAAGGTCATGTACAAAAGATAGCAATCCCAGTCAGTGCACTCAGTATTTATAGTGACTGTTTATAAAACCAGGGAAGAATTGTGTGTAAGCATGTACACTCTGATATTTTGAGAAAATATGTGGTCCTTTGAGAAAGGGGAGAAGTTTTATGAGAAGATACTATTTTTCTCTATTTTTCTATTTTCTTCTCCTTTGGATAGCCCCTGCCCTGCCCTCCACCTTCACTGAAATGGTGAACCTGAGCTGGATTTGAAGCTCTTACATTTCAGGCTGCTGTCCTGCGTAGTGAGAGAGCAGTGTTGATATGCACAAAAGTCTTGGAATTGGACAGTATGAAGTAGACTAAGACTGTGATCCTAATTGTTCCTACATAAGAATATAAAGCTCTAACATTTAGAGGCTTCATTATGTTAAAGCTGACATGTTTGCTTTGTGACATTTTCAGTACCTGATGTTGAGATTGTTTTTCACTGTGAAGACTTTAGTAAGGAGTTCTGGGATTTTTAGCAGGAACTTGTGCTTTGATTACAGCCTTTGATTTTTTGAATTGGTCCATGAGATGTCTTACCTTTTAAATAAAATCTTTAAAGATCCATGTAATTACATGTGAATACACAAACTGAAAGCTTGTATATTTTTAAAGCAGCTATTAATTAGACTTTTCAATTTGTTAAATGCAAACCCACTCTTTTCATTTTTCATCTTTAGCAAGTATTGCTTGTTGGTTGGTTCTAGAGTATTTAAAAGATTTGTTAAAATTTATGTTGCAGAATAAACTCTAGTAAGTCCTATTAAGAATTCTAGGAGGGCTTGGGCTAGAGATGTGGGTTCTTGCAAACGTGAATTCCTAGGCAAGGCTGTCTGGCTAACGTGGAGAATCCAGTGTTGGAGTGTGTTGTGCATCTGCAAGTGTTGGTGCAAAACAGTCTGCTGTTCCATGTGTTGCATTAACTTCCCTTACAGAGTATCTGAGGTTCTCACTGTAAACAATAGTGTTGGCATAATTTCAGATGTTTTTACTTACCGAGAAAATAATAAATATAAATTTGGGACTAAGGACGTTAGTAATGTTGCAAAGTGATTTAGATCACTAATAAATCGGACACATGAATGTAACTCTTCATGGCACAATCAGTGCAAATAAATACTAAATTGGGCAACAATCTGAGGCTGATAGGATTTGAACTTGAAGTCAGTCCTTTTGGCTGTAGCTAAAGGTCTAGTGAAAAACTTTGAGTAGTTGAACAAGGGAATTAGAAATTAGGAGATACCAGCTATAACTCTTACTGGAGCAGTACATCTGCTGTTGACAGTCCAGAGAGAGTGGTGAAAAAGCAGCTTCCAGAGAACAGCCTTGAAAATGAATGGGGGAGAGCAGTGTTAGTAAAGAAGACATAGGGTGCTTACTTTGTTTAGCTTAGCTAAGGAAATGTTCAGGGCTTTCTCATTAGTCAATATTCATCTACTCGGTGAAGAGGTGTTTGATAAAAGCTCTCTTTGGCTGACACAGGTGTACCACAGTTCTGTGGTTGGAAGCTGAATTAAGCAAGCTCAGACTTCAAATAAGGGGTGTGTTCTTACTGGACTAATTAATCATTGGAATGCATTACTAAACATAAATAGCTGCTTCTCATGAGTATGTTTAAGTGGGCATTCCTCCCCCATTTCCTAAAAGGGAAATGGGTTCAAATAGGGTTAAGTTTGTGGAAACCCTGTGCTACCATGTTGTGCCAAAGTTAAAAGGACTTTAATGCAGTTATTTTTGTTGGCATTATAAATGCTCTAACTGTTTATAATTATGTGTTTGTGGTGTCAGGTTATTGAGTTTGATGTACAAAAGCAGCTAGAGGTCATAATTTTTACCAAACTCAAGGGGAGCTGTTTCAAACTCAGGTAGTTCTATATGGCATGAAGTATTTGGAAAAAAAGTTGACCTTGATTATACCAACACTGATGGTGGTTGTTCATTAACCTCTCTGCATCTCTATTTACAGGTTGTAAAATGGGGCAGAACTGTTCAGTGAGAGGATGTTGTGAGGATAAGGTCATTACTAATAACAAGGAACTTGTACTGAGTCCAGGATAATATATAGATGCTCCTTGGAAAGTAGCAGTTGATGTCCTCAGAGTAAAATTTAAAACAGTTGTACTAAATAAAAAGTTAATGCATGTCTTGAGAAAAAAATAATAAGCATCTTAATTGAATGGTACCATCTTAGCCACTGAATGAAGCTAGTGAATGTGGTTTGTGATTGTCATTTTATGCTTGACTTAATTTTTTGTTGTTGTAGGTTTTTTGTGTTTCTTTTTGTTGTTGTTTGTAAAGTACAAAGAAAAGCAAAGTTGGGTTTTTTTTTTTTTAAATTTATGGGTATTACTAAAGCTTAAGTTGTTTCTCAAAAGGTGAGTGAAGTATAATGCCTGATTGCCTTTTTTGATCTTTTTTTCCTTGTAACTTAGCAGTAAGCCCAGGTTCATTCTAGGCATTTGAAGTGATGCTACAGCAAGAGGCAGCACAAGGTTTAGATCACCTATGGCTGATTGGCAGGTGACCTGGCAGCTGTACTGATGACTGAACAGTCTCTTGAAGCTTTTGCCTCCATGGGGCACTATGTAGCAGTGTCCCTTTTCCCCTTTCCTGCACAGACTTGTAACCAAAACATACCTTTTTCTCTCCCAGGTTTGGTTGGAATTAGCCAGTCAGATCAAAAGCAGTTCCTGGAAGCTGAGAAAGACAGCTTGATTATCAATGAAACAAAATCCCCTTTCTTTTTGAAATCCAGTGAATATGCAAATCTATATGAAAAATTTACATTGCATTTATCTGTTAATAGAGCACATTGTAGTTGAGAGCATTTGGATCTGAATGTCTTCTCTTACAATGTGTGTTGATGCTGTTTACCAAATTACATATTTAAGCAACAATAATTAGTCCTATATGTTTCCTGTTGAGCTTACTGGCTTCCTTAGCCTTCTGAAAAAGAAGGAAAGTAAAATATGTTTTGGGTTTTCTTTCTTCTCTTCTTCCATATTCACCGGAAACTGTGTATTATTAGTATGTGGTATTTTGTGAAAGTAATTCAGTGTTTGTGCAAATTGAGAGATGTCTCCTTTTCAGTAAAGAGCTAAAACTAAAACCCAATATGACTAGAATTGTTGTTGAGATTTAAATATTTACCTTATAAAATTTGTTGTTCGTCGACTCTGATTTTTCTAGTCTTTAATACTTCAGAAAATAAGTGAAGCTGGCTAGACATGTCTGTGAAAAAGTACTCCAGAAGTGGCAGTTGCAAAACAAAACTGCTTTAAGCATTCTTTTAAATGTCAAATTGAGACTGATGATGAAATTTGCTTTGTAAAACCCTAAGGCTAATCAAATTACATTTGCTGTCCTTTATCCTTTTGTCTGGATTATGTTCTTATATCTCTGAAGTGAACCTTTGTTATTTATGATCAATATGTTGGTTTACTGTTACCAGCAAATGTATAATAGTATGGTCTGTTCTTTTTTTTATTTGTTCTTTCTGAAAATATGAAGTAACTTAAGATGAGAGACTTTAATCTCTCATATGTGGTTTTTTAGAGCAAACAAAAGACAAACCTTATGTAATTATTCTCCAATGCTTTTATTTTCTATGCTAAATAAATTAACAGTTACTCAAGAAGCCCACAAGTTCCATAGGTAATATTTTTCCCCATTTAGAATCAACATGCTTCATTTAAAAACTAAAACTGCACTTATAATATGACAACAGATCTGTCACAGTTAATTTTCTTTTCACACTCTGATCTCATAGATTGTAGTTTCAGTGCTTTACAATCACTGTGTTCCTCAAACTTATACCCAACGTTTTCATTTACTTTAGAAAGCCAAATGTTTAGCTAAATGTATATTTGCTTTAAGGTTGAGTGAGCTTTTTAGTCTCAAAATCACTTCATATGGAGAAATTACTTGACATCTGCAGTGCCTTTTCTGCCTTCTTTCATTAAGTGTGTTTACTTGTATTGTCTCATCTTCCTGCAGTGAAGTGTCTCAAAACTGAAGTGCTTCTGTTGGCACAGAGGGAATATTCAAGCTGTTAGTTTTCTTTTTTTTATAATCAAGTATTCTCATTTGACCTCATTCTTACTTCTTTTTATTCTGTTTCCACATAGATGGTTGCTTGTCACCTCCTCTGCACTTTGGCTATTACTGTTCTGATATTTGAAAATATTTATTTATGGAACGCAAAACAAATTCCAAAATAAAAGATTCCTAAAGAAAAGTTGTTTAGATGCCAGTTCCCTTTGAATTGGAAATAAATATGTAAAGAATTTGGTAAAAATACATAGTTGATTTGTTGTTACATTGTATAGCAACACTGTATGATGATTTTTCCAAAATTATGGGGATACATTAGACTTTCAGGTTATTTTGTCTATATCAGGACTGTAAAGCTGCTGAAATTCAAACTTGGTTTTTATTCTTTGCTATTAAAATTTGTTTAATACCAGTGTTACAGAAATTGTAATTGAATTATCTTTACAGGTTGTTTAAAACTAGAAGAAAAGAAACTTTACTTGCAAAACTTAGAGAACTGGTTCCACTTTGAAGTTTTCTAGAAAGAGAAATCTCTTACAAGTTACACTACATTGAATCATGTGTTTCTTTAATGAAAAGTTGATGTTTTCAGAAGAAAACATTTTGGAACCGAGTTACCAGAATTTAACTAGCCATATTTAGGCCCGATGTAGTTCAGACTTGTTTCTAGTGGTGACAATTCCATGGTAAGTGTGGGTCCTTTTCTTTTAAGCTGCTGGTATTTATGTATAGTGTTATGTCACTCAAGTTTTAAGCATATTTTGGGTTTATGTGTATATGGGATCTTGAATACCTTTTGCAACTGCTAATAGAAGCATCTTCCTATTTCTACATAATCACACTGAACTCCTGACCATCTGCTTGCTCAAGTTTTAAGTAGTAACATAGCTCTCCTTTCAGTCTGGGGCTGCTACTTCTGTTGTTCCTCTCTTTCCCTTCATATGAGTAGCTTTCATACTTTTTTCCAGGAAGTTTTTGTATTTCTCTAGGTGGGAGCATGGAAGTTAAAACAATGTGACTGATTAGAAGACACAGTAGAGCATTTGAACCTGCAGAATTTTATTAAGATAATTCACCAGATTCTTGGAGAAACTGAGTAGTCCTCCAATCAGCTCAATAGGATGAAAAGATCCCAGTGTCTTATGCTAATCATACTGTGAACATTATCCACAGAAGCATAAATATTTAGAATAATGTAGATGTTGCACAATTTGCTGACTTTATTCTTCTATGTGAAACAAAGAATCTTTGAGTAGACCTGCCTTTGTTTTGAGCCATGGAAAACAGTAGTTAATTTGTTTCCTGAGTAAGGAAGATTGCTTCCAAAACTAACTTTCTTCTAAAAAAAACCAAGTTCTCTTGTTCCTGTTCTCTTCAACATGTTTTACTTCCCCTGCATCAAAATTCATGTTGATGTTCATGTCCTCATTAAATGGTGAACTGAACAACATTAGAAAATGGCATTTGTGCAAGCTGTATCAGAACTTTTAGTTTCAAACATATTCTTTTTTGGTATAAAGAGGAGCATGTAACCTTCATCTCTTTTAGTAACAGATAGTTTGTGAAATGAGTGTGGTGAGGCACTAGAACAGGTTTCCCAGAGAAGTTGCAATGTACAATCCCTGGAAGTTTTAAAGGCCAGGTTGGATGAGCAGCCTTATCTAGCAGAAGGTTCCCTGCCCATGGCAGAGGAATTGGAACTTGATGATCTTTAAGGTCCCTTCCAACCCAAACCATTCTATGATGTTGAGATTTCCTACCATGTTATACTTAGCAGTACTTTCATGCCCAGAATTGAGTCTATAGCTTTGGATTTTTTAATTAAATATTATAATATTAGCCTTTATTTTTTTACAAACAGCCTGTTTAAAAAGCAAATGTCAGAATTTCACATTTATATGAACAGTGCTATTTGTCAAGTGTGATTTGGCATGTATTTTAATTTTTATTATTGTTTACTTGGGAAACCAAGATGGTTAAAGGGGACTTACAGAGCAGCGTTCTTTCTTTGCCCTTGCTAAAACTTCATAAACTCAGTTTTTATTGGCAAGCTGTTTGTTTCAATTATTCTTCCACTCCACAGTATTGAGCAAAAACCAATTTTGATAAAAGGGGGTAAATTCAACTGTTAAGTGTTGTTAGAGTGGTGAAGGTAGATGGCTTTGTCTTGTCATGTGGTTGTTAAAGATTATCCTCAGAAGGCGCACAGATTTGTTTTAGTTTAAAATGGCTGGTTAAAATGTAATTATAACTATCTTCAGTACTGCTGCCATTTGTGTTCTTTTTTAAATGTGTCTGGAGAATATATGTTTATGCAGTTTATGGTCTGACACTGTTCCTTTTGGACCATCTATACCATAAAATGTTTATTACTGCTGAGGAAAAGGAATGAGGAATGGTAGAGCAATGTTTCCTGTTTTCATGTGGTGGTGAAGTATAGCAAAGGAGGTAGTTTGAAGTTATATGATACTTGAATTTAGTTTGTTTTTTCTTTTAAAGTATTCCCTTCATTGCTTTTTCCATTTTACAGTGCAAGTGACTTTGCCAAAAGCTATCATTCTGCACAATTGCACTTATGAAATTATGTAGGAGGATTAACATATAGGAGAGGGAGTTGAGAGGAATCAGATTTTATTACCAGGTTTATTTTTGATCTGCTATATGATTATGCACAATATTTGCTATAAAGTAGGGCAGGTACTTTCTCTGATACCTGCCTTGACTTGAATTTCTGAAAGACCTCTTCCAAAGTAAATAACAGTTTCTTGTATTTTCTAATCCTCATTGTTGTTACACTTCTATGGGTTACCTGCAGCTGATTGATGTAATCTTGAAAGTGAGGTGCCCAAAAGTGGACAATATTCCAGATGAATCTGTAGCAAAGTTTAGGTATGGAGAAGGATTTCTTCTCATGCCTTGCAGGGCGTCCTCATGTTTATGCATTGTAACACAGTTTGCTTTCTTTGCAACAGCCTGATGCTGTTTACCTACCAATTATTAAAATCTTGGATCTGCATTTGCTGACTTTGTTGCTTAGCTAGTTGCTCCTTCTAATGTTATTTTTCCTGACTTGCCAAGATGATTTTGAATTCTAATCTCATGGTTTACTTGCAGTGTCCTCCTTGCTTACCTGTTTTTGCAAGAAAAATGATCATTCATTCTGTTCCAGATTCTTTGTGTAACTGTTGGATAGAATCAGACTTCATGCAGACTGTACCATTTTATTCAATGAGAGACCTTTAAACACTCATAACTATGTGTCATTTTATGGTAAACTTTGCCTAGATTAATCTAGGTTATAGTTTTCTAGTTTTAGTAACATACCTATGTATGATGTTCTACTGCTAAAATAAAAATACATTATTTGTATAAAAATACTGGCATTTTTTTGTTTGGGTTGTTTTTTCCCCTGCCCCATCACATTGTTATTTTGTTTGTGCTGTAAAAAACAATAGTTAATTGTACTGATGGGCTTTTATGCCTTGTCTTGGGAGTTTAGAGTTTGACAAGATGTAGTGTTTTGACTGTATGAAAAACTGCCTGAGCCGTTGGGCCAATAATCTATTTGTGACTCTACAGAGAAGCACTTATGTTTTGAGTATTCAGTACTTTATGAATTTTTTCTTGTGCTTCTTCCTTGTCCTCTGATTTTGTTTAAGCTGTAATTTCTCTAGGAATATTTCTGCATTTGCATAATTTATAGCTGAAAGGGATTCTAGTCTTTAGACAGGATAGCAATGCAAAGAATAGTTGACCAGATTGCAAGTTGTTAGAGAAATCTTGATGGGTCTTGAGCTCCTTGCTCCTGTATGAGCTCAGTATAGACAAATTAGTGATTTGATTCCCAGATTCTCTAGGGTTAGTTTGCTTTTTGGTTACTCAGCCCCAGGACTTCTGGGAATAATGAGGACCAGCTCTGCAATTGTTACTCCTAAGTAATATTGTACCAGCCCCCCTGAGGCATAAAGGGATGGGGATAAAACAAAATTAACATTGGGAAATGCATATGTCTCTTATAATACAAATGTGCCCAGAGATCAAAAGTAAAATTTTACTTTCTTGGAAACTAGGGGTAATAGAAATGAGGCACCACTTCTCTCTTTGTGTCTACAGGACTGCTTTGTGAGAACATTGCAGTCATGTGGAACTAGGTGTGCTGCTGCGGCTGCTGTTTGATCAAGTTTGGTCTGGAAGCTCCATGATGCAGTCTGCTTGCTGCTGTTAACTGCAGAACCTGCCTTTTGCAGTCTGCAAAATTTCCTTCTTTCCACATGTAATAACAGACAAGCAGACTAAACTATTGCAGCTAGATGGTTGATGATCCTGTGCTGCCATGAAAATAGAAGTATCTAGATTTGCAAGCCAAGCTTTTCAGTCTGCACTTGAGGCTCCTGTGCATTAGAAGAGTTCTTTGTTTTGCTCTGGTTTCCTTACTCTATTTTGCTTGGAATTGTAATCTATGAGGTATAACATGAGGTCTCCTGAGAAACGTCATTCAGACTTTTCTACAAGAAAACTCCATCTTCTTTATTGAGAATGAGTATGTTTTATATCATTGTTCTCTGAAGTTCCAGCTATATGTGTTGATTTTTTCACCCCAGTTTTCTATTTAAAGTAGAAAACCTATTATTTTAGTAGCCTTTTAATTCATTTGGCAGAAATTTAGTATAAAATGGAGGGAGAGCCATTTCAAATACAGATTCCTTTGAGAGTCTACATGATTTCAGCAACCTCATCAGAACTGTCATGTTACGTCTTCTAAAATGCATAGTTATATCTCATTTGAGAATACAGCATTTCTGCTGTAATATAGTAAGTAAACAAAATGAGATTTCAAGGTTTTTATTGAATAGGGCTGAACAGTTTTCTGCAAAGTTTTGATTAGACAGGAATAAATGAGCTGCTGGTTTTTCTTGTTGAGACTACATCTGAATTTTAGTAATGACAGTATCTCTTTCCAATTCCTAACATTTGATACTCCAATTTGGATAAGCTGTATTACCCACCCCAGCATTAAAATAACTTTCTTTGTCTCTAGATTCCAGTATTTTCCATACGTAACTTTTGTATTTATCATATCTCCTACTTTTGACCTAGGCACAGAGTGCTTTTCTCTTCAACAATATCCAAGGTCTTGACTGGATTCTTGGCAGTCCATGGTATTACATTTTTCATTATATCCTGATCAGCAGGATTAGTTCTAATATGTGAACTGTTTGTTTTTTTTTTCATGCAACTGAAACTTAGTTCTTGGGAGAAAAATTGCTTTAGAAATGTTTACTGCTTAGATGCTTTTTGTAACTTCATAAAGATCTCCCATAGGTAAGAAGGGGGCTTGCTTAAGGCTGCAGGCATGTGCTGGTGCTCTAGGTACTTTACTTCTTAAGAACATTAATTCAAGCACAATGGCTTCATATATTAGCAGTCTTTGAAATACCAAACTGGAGTTATTTTCCTGTGAAGCTTATGAACAATGCTAGTGAGCTACAGCTGGGTTACTGCAAGTTCAGTGTAGGGTGATGTGTCTTTCTCTGTGAATCTTAAATTTTTGCATCATTTCAGGTTGGCATGTTTTGGGCTTGTATAACTTCCTGTGGTTGCATGGAAGAGCTCTGTCACAGCTCTTTCTGGAACTAATGGAAAGAGTCATACCTGAGCAGTGAGTGAGTACAAAGTTTCTGAGGAGGCTTTGGGTACACAGCATATGCACAGAACTAGAGTACTGTGTGTTAGAGCAGATGTGTTTTATTCTGCTTCTGTGGTGGCCCTAAAACGGAGCTGCTGGAAACAGAGAGGCTGCTGAAACTCTTTATGAAGCTTGCTCCTGCTTGTCATATTTTCAAGGAGCTGATTGACAACAGTAAAGGAAATAGTTACTGTAGACATCCTGTTTGGGGTTGGCAGCTGCTTGCTTACTTACTTACTGACAACACTTACTGCTGTGTCTTCTTTCTCAGTTGGCTTAAGGGAGTCATAGAAGAGCCACCACTAGCAATGTGGAAATCCACTGACCTGCAGCTGCCATTCTGTAATTGTCTCTAGGAAAGAAGACACCAGGTACAAGCTGCAAGCAGAATAAATTACCTGTGCAAATCACAAGTGACACATGGGTATTAGGTTGGTTGAGTCTGCTTATAGAAAGTATGAGTAATCCAAAATCAAGAGGTGGTCAACAAGTGGCAGAGATTGTTTCTTTCCTACCTGTTTTGTAATTCATTTCACTGTCACATTTGCAACTGGTTTGTGCTTGCTTATGAGCCTGGACAAGGATGTAAACCAGCTGAAAAAGCAAACCAGGGGTAAAAAGGTAGTGGGCAATTGTGCAGCTGAACAGGCACTAATGTAGGCAGAAATGAGGGGCAGGAGTGTGTGGTTTCTGGCAGCAGCACAGATTCTGAATGTAAAACTGCATCTTCAGTAAAAATGATAGCATGAGTAAAAATGCTAGAGGAATTATTACTCAGAATGAGCAAAGAAAAAGCTTGAAACATTTTTTTAAACTTGGGACTGTTCTAGGAAGGCCTGTATAACATACCATTATTACGATGCTTTGTACTTTGACGAAAGGTGAACAATGCCTGGTTGTATACAATCTATCCTTACACTGCTTAAGGCTTTTGTGCACTATTAGGTCAGTGTCCTGGTTTTAATCTGCACATTCTGATTTTAAAATGCATCATAATATGCTGTATTTGGAGTTGTAATATATCCATGCATAATGAATTATAGCTGAGGTCAGAAATTATGCCGAATAGTAGATTTTCAAACCACAGTATTTCTTCCTGTGCTAAAATTCAGAATGATATGTATAACAATCCATAAAATCCCTGGTACAGTTCATAACATGCTTGCGTTCCTTCATTATTAATAGTTTCATATCCATCTGTCAGTGTGCTATGGCTGGAATATTACCCAAGCTTTTGCAGCTGCTGCTTTAAGAGTCTGTATAATGTAGTTATCTCCAGCTCCTGTTCTTTGTCTGCTAGTAGGAGGAAATTTTACTGAGAACTTATTAAATTGTCCAAGACTGTAAGTTCAAGTTCAGGTGAAAGTCTGTGATCTTGATTTAACTTAGTGTGTGGTACTTTTCTTGTTCTTTTGTTTGGACTACGTTGGTTGCAGCAGTTATTTCAAGTAGTAGTGGTTTGTTTCATCTCATTAGAGGTTCTGTACACAGTTGTTGTAGTCCTGTATCTTGTAGTTGCAGTTTTAGAACATTTTGTGCAAATTATAGCTGCTGATCTGATCTGAAGATAGACCCTGTAGTGAGGTCTGGTTTGAAATTAATGGGGCTATGGGTGTGTGGGGCTTTTTGAGGCTCTATTAAAAGCTGGATGAAGATGAATTTGTTTGCAGCAAAGATAGCTATTGATATAGAAAGTAGTATGCATGTAGATTGCCAAAGTACTTTGTGCTTGATACTGAACAGTTACTGGAGAATAACAGTTCAGGTTATTGCTAAAGCAAAATAGTTTCATACTAGTTACTTGGAGATGCAAAGTTCCAGAAGTATTTGTGTGGTCCTCTGTGTGTGCGTCTGCTTTTTAAAAATTTCAGTGCTGTCAAATTCCAAGTACCACAATTTGTAAATCATCGTAGATACACACTTTTTTCATTTTTTGGTGCCAGGTAAAATCTGTCAGCATAAATGTGTAATTCCTTCAGTTATGAAGTGGTAATACTTGTGTATATTTAAAAATTTTATTTTTGTCTCCTAGAATAACATAATTTTTGCTGAAGGGATGTAATGTAATATTTGTCATCTTTTTAAAAACAGTGGTAGGGAAAAATTTGCATTGTGCATACATGACTGTCCCACCTGCATTCAGTCCAATCATTCACCTCTGACTGGATCTCTTGCCAGTCAAAGATGCTGGCTGTTGAAATACAACCCAACAAGTTAGGTGTCCATTAATTCCCAAAGCCTTAAAGTTATTTTCCTGCCAAGGGCCACTTATTACCAGCCATTAAGTGGTAGTAGACTGGTCCTTTATTAGAATTGTATTTCAGTGGCCTTGGGGTTTTGTTTGCTTGGTTTTTTTCTGGTTTTGGAGTGTTCATCAATAGGATTACTTTGAAAGAATGCCTTCAGTTATTTTAATACTCATTTTTATTTTGAGCTCTGTTTGCCCTAAAGCACTGCTGTTTTGCAGTTGGCTTTGCAGTCATTCCTTCTGAAGGAATAATTGACTAGGAATAATAGTTATGTGTTTTTCCTCTCAAGGCCGAACAATCTGTGCAGAAGCCTGCACGCTTTCTTCTTAGTCACTGCAGCTGAGTCTTTGGATGGTAGAGGTAAGGTCTGCATACTGGTGATTATGTCATGGATTATTGGTGCAATGACTTGGCTACTGCCTTTTTTTCAAAGAGCCCTCCAAATATAAGGAGATATTAAACACAGGAGATCTGTGAATAGCCAGGAAATGAGAGCCTGTATAGCACTCACACAATTTAATTTGCTGGTACTGGACAAAGATGCCTGGTTCACCTGTGGTATCAGTGATAAAAGTCATATAAGTTGTATTCCTGAAATCTAAAAAATACACACTAACTTAATTACTGTCATGTGCTTCTGTCAGAAACTATAGATGGAATTATAGTGTTAAAATCTTTTTTTATCCATGCTAGAATTTTTTCAGTAATCCATGTACTAACACAGTTTGTCACCTCAGAGTATTTCTACTATTCCAGCTTTTTCTCAGCCTCATAAATCTCCTTCCCAATTCAGAGTTGTAACTGATGAGATAAAGAGAAGAAATACCGATAGGTGTGAAAGTTTGGGTTTTTTTTAATTAGCTCAATTGAGGCAGTCAGGAAAAGGGAGAGCTCACTAGAAGAGGAGCTTTGTCTAGTAAAGAAGAGTATTTCTGCCTGTAAACATTGCTTTGTCTAGTTTAGACTCTGTGGAGTTACTGATGAGCAGAGACATTAAGCTTTCCTACTTTTGCTGTGACATTTAACCTGGAGATTCTATTTGTGTTTAAATTGCAGGTTTTTAATATACTGTAAGACACCAAATGCTTATGGTCATTTATATCCCTTTGAATGTGAATGATCTAGTAAAGTACACACTGCTGACATGCTTAATCATTGGGTATTAATAAATTCCTTTTTGGATCCACTCTCCTAGTGTAGGCGTGTGGAAGTTTTATCAGAAGAATAAAGACAGAGTTTTTGTTAAATACAAATGCTTGTAAGTTATTTTGTAGAGCAAGCAGCTTAAAGTTTTTGATGATACTGAAATGGAAGCAGAAAGCTGACCCTCCCCCCACTTCCTGCAACAAATTTTAAAGCAATTAATAGTGAAAACTGACATTGAGACTTCTCTTGAGTTTTGGCTGTCATCACCATGGAGCTTCATCTGTTGTATATAGCAGCTGAGAACATCTGTCCTCCTAAAGGTTTTCTTTTTCCTTTCCTTCAGTATGTACCTCTTCTGTTTTGCAGGTGAATGTCTTTTATTTTTCATCCTTCCTCTTATCCCCTCTAATTTAGGTGTCTGAAGACACCTTTAAATCTACCACCTTGTTATATAGTGGCAAAATTAAATCTAATTTCAATCAACAGTGAGTTTTTCTTGGAAATGGTAAAGAAAGCAGCAGCCTAAATTAAAGTTAAACCCCTTTGTGTGATTTTTCTTGCTAGTCTTCTGTTTTCCATTCCCTTCTTTACATTCTTCATTTTATCTGTTCAAGGCTGAAGAGATGTTCCCCATGTGCTTTACAACAGGTGTTGGTTTACAGTGCCTGTGTAGTCATGGTTGAATTTCTTGGATTTTTTAGTTTTTTGAAATGAGCACAACCACATTGTCCTGACCAGACAGGATGAAAATGTGTGGCTGAAAATATTAGGCTGTACTCATCAGATTTAGACTCACTAATATTTTATATATGTGGTTGAAGGTGAAATAACACTCATAATTTTCTGACAATGCTGTGGACTTTTGTATATGCATAAATATGTAATCATATATAAATAAATATGCATTTTTATCTTATGAAGTATTTAATATTTTTCCTGAATAACTTTTTCACTGGGATGACAGGATGCAATATCCTTTCCTTTTGACTTACTCACTTGTATTCTGCTGTAGTTCCTATGCCCTTTTGAAAGGAACAGCTGTGTTGCTAAGTTGTCTCTTTTTTTTTAAACTTACTTATCTTTGTATCAGCTTCTGCTTTCTTGAATCTACCTCTTCCCTGCCCTTTTTTTTTATTTTTGCAAGTATTTCTCCAGTCTTTTGAGACATTCTTGAACACGAAACCTGATCTATTTAGGTTCCTTCCATTTGAAATGTTGGTGCTGATGCACAAACATTTTGCAGGAACAGTACAGGGGATTTTTGATGCTGTTGGATATTGTGCTGTGGTTTATTTGTTCCTCTCACTTCAGTTAGAGCACTAATTAGACAACAAATGTGTTTTCCAGCTCTGTGGGTTAAGACTAAACTTAAATGTTCTTGTTCTTCTCAGGTGTGTTTTCTCTATTGATAAAATATAGGTATGGCGAGTGATTTGTAAGAAATAATTTCAACAAGGTTCTTTAATTTTACTGGAACTATAGGTACTGGCTTTTGAGTCGTCAAAATCTACATAGAATTAATTCCCTGTTCTAGAAGTCATTGCAATCCATTTTTTCGTCAAATGTTTGGACATTGAAATATTAGCATTTACATGAAATACTAATCATAGAAGTATTTTCAAGAGCTGCAAGCAGATTTTTTTATTCATGTGGATGTTTTGGTTGCTCATTCTATGTAAATTGCATAAATGCTCTGGCAATGTTGGTAGAATATAGAGATAATGTAGAAAGGAGCCAACAACCTTTTAAAAATTGAATTACAGGCATTTCTGGTTGTCTGTATTTTCAGAATACCAAATATATAGGTATTCTGAATTGCATTTTGTTACTCATTTTGTATTGCACCAGTCCATTGTCTTTAGTTTTGTGTTCTATTGATCGCTTTTCAGAAGATGTTTGTGGCCTTTTGATAGGAAAACATATATTCTAGTGGCTAGACATCAAACTAGAAGGTTTCTTCGATTATATTCTTAGCTGTGTTGTCTGGTATCTCCCCTGGCTCAAGTTTGATATGCACAGGAAAAAGAACCTTTAATGAAAAGGCCTGTGGGTGAAGAATTCTTTGTGGCAAATCTTGTTTGCTCAATGACTGAAATAAGTATGATATTCCTACTAGGATGGCCAGTGTACTGTCCTATAGTGATTTTGGGTGGTTATTTCAGACTGAGGTATTGAATGTGTGTTTTGCACAGGGCCTGATTAAATTTGCTTTTGACTGTGACTGCTGTTTGTCTATTGCTTATGGAAAACTGGTACTATTTCTACAATCAAATCAATTGTTAGTTTAGAGTCTTGCAATAAGTGTCTAGGAAGTGCTTGCTGGAGAATAATAAATACAGTTGGGGTGGTGGAGAAGCTTATTTTTGTATGTTGTAAGTTAAATTCCTTTCCTTGTTAAGATTTTACATAGTTGATTTAGCTGAAGAACTTCAGTATTCACTTTGAGATTGAACACAACAATGCCTTCATTACCCACTTGAGTTAGGCAGAGTGCTTTGTTAGCTGAAGTACGCTCTGGCATTTGTTATTCAGCAGTGATTTTTTTCATGATACATACCCTTGATGCTCCCATTGACAGAATTGAGGATTGGCTATAGTGGAATCTTTTCTGCCAGTTGGTGAAGCCTTTCATGCAGAGCAACATCCACAAGGTGGTGCCTTTTCATCACCCAAAAGGGAAAGGAACTTCTGTTTACAAGTTGTGTTGGCTTTCTGCCTGTTGCTTGGCAGAAATGAGAAGTTCAGATACTGAGGTGAGTGTATCCTTTTCTTGTGAATGTAGAATGAACCCTGTCATTCTCTGTTCTTTCCAGCCTTCGTGGCTGCAAACTGACTGTGATGCTCAGAAGTTCAGAGAAGAGAAAGGTAATGGCTTGGAAATCAAAATTGAGCCATGTTGGCTGAATCATGAAAAGATTCTCCCTGAAATACTGAAGTTGTACAGATCAGGGAGGATATATGCTGCCAGAGTAAAATCACACCTAGAATTGAAATAATTTTTTTGTCAGGCTTAGGTCACCTTGTTGGAACTATGCAGGAGCCTGAAAATGGAAGAATGTGCAGTGGTTTAGGCAAGTGCTCTGCAGTTTGGGGAGTGGGCAAAGGGGAGCTGGCATAGCCTCGGCCATTCTCTGGTACATAGTTTATCTTTGTAAGGTGAATCCAGTTGAAGATGAGGCAGATGCAATATCTGAATATGTTCTCAGATATTGCCCTCTATTGCAGAATAAGACTTGAGAACAGAACTATTATAAAGAAAGAGTTTTTCACATGACCTATATCTAATTCCCAGCTGTGAACCCTCTGGCAATGAGTGTGAAATCCAAAACACAGCTGATAGGGAAAAGGGCTGTTGTCAGCTCAGACTGAACACTTGAGTATTCATAGCATGGTGCTTTGACAAACAGACATTGGAGTACCTTAGAATAATTTGGTTTTGAGATCTGTGCAGGGTCCTCCTCCTAGCTGTGTGTGCTTCCAGTTACAGTGGTAATCAGGGCTGAAGGAGAACCAGGTGTGCACCATATTGTACTTCTTTTCTTGCAGAGCAGCAAGTCTTCAACCCCCTCCCCCAACCACTCCCTTTGTACCTCTCTGCCAAATTTCCTGCTGTAAATTGGTCTTATGTTTGCCTTTATGTACCTTGTGACCCCTTCAGAATATTTGCGGTATTTTAAACCCTGAATTGTGTGCATGACACAGTGTTTAGTTTGGAAGCAAAGTTTAATCACACATGCTGATTGTCGTGTTTATTTTGGAACCAATAAGTAGGAGGCAACCTTTCATATTTTATTAGTCTGGATGAATTTTCCCTGTTACTTGATAACTGTGTATACATTTGAACTTAAAAAAAGTCGATATTTAAAGGAATGCTGGAACACAGATGGCACTTGAATGCAGCCTCTCATCCATTCTGGGGCTGGATTCCATTGGACACCTAAACTTGGGTGTTTGTGGTTCACTGTGGTGACAGGGATAGAGTGGTTATTTTGTTTTTAAAGGATTGTGTATCGTTTCTCTCTATGTGCCAGTGAAGCTGGAGAGGGAGCTCTTCTGGAAAGAGCAACATTAGAGCAGCCTTTTTATATTTGTTTCTTCCATCTACTACAAATGAAGAGAGCTGTGTTTGCAGAAGGAGGTTATAGCTCTGAAGCCCTGACCTTATTTTGTTTGCTTCCTACATGTCTGCATTTACAGCAGAATAAGCAAGTATAAGATCGGGATTTGGTATTCCTCCCAACCTGCCATCTACCCTTAACATCCCAGGAGAGCTGCTCCCATGGTCTGCAGTTGATAATACATGTGGGGGTAATTCTAGCCCCAAATCTTAACTTTCTTTGCGTGCTGAGGGACTTGGGGAGAAAAAGGAGTGAGTTTCCATGAGCCCTCTTTCAATAGAATGTAATGAAAAAAGATGTAGCTGAAAGCTGAGAGGAATCCACCAGAAACTTTATTGTAGTGTTGCAAGGACACCTGCCTTGAGTATTTTGACTGCTGAAGCAAAGCAATATTGATGCACAGTTCTGTAAATCACAAAATAGAGGACATTGTGTGAGATAGTTAAAGCTGTGTGTTATATGAATAACTCCAAGCTGTATTTTTTCCTGTAATATTTTACTTGTGTTTTCCTTCTATAAGAAGCTTTTTTTAAAAGAGAAGTGTTGGAATTCTCTGCTAATAAAGCAGTACACTTAAAAGAAAAGATTTGATAGTCCAGGGATTTTTGAGATATTGTGTGTTTTCTGTTGAAAGTCCTTGTGTAGCAAAATGCAGTGTTGTTTTTGTGACAGTTCTCTGGGGACTCTGGACAAATGCTGTTTTTCTGGTGTTTGCTGTAAGTTTTTTCTCCCCCCATATCTGAGTTCCTTGATCTTGTGAAAGAAAACAGGAAGTCTTAAGAGCATAATCAAGATGAGAGGAAAACCAGGCTAATTCTTTATTGTGTTTTTTTTTCTTTGTTCTGTTTTTAATTTAATTGAAAATATGAAGATCTGCTTTAGACATTATATTAACTTGAATTTCATACCGCAAAAGTGTCTTCTGAGCATAGTGTGTATGGTAATCTGCATGGAAGACAATGCTTGAAGATATCTATCAAATTTGGCATAAAATTGATGAGTTATTTCTGTATGATGTTTTTGGCACTGTGTTCCATTTCACTTGAGTGCAGACACAGTAGATGGCACTTGAGTCACTAATTCTATGATGTAGGAAAGAAAGCCGAACGCAGTTACAGAGTTAGCTGTTTGTAGCAATAGGCACATTTCATTGAAAGAACAGTTTCAAAGATTTGCTGTCAGTTAAATAATTCTGGGAAAAAAAGGAAACCATGCACAAATTCTTTTTCAGTACAAGCAGGCCATCTCCAAGCCCTTGAGTTTGTTGAAGTTTTATGAAGAAAACTGGACAGGAATCATAATCAATCTGAATCATAAATATATAGTGCCAGGTTCCCTTCAAACATGTTGCCAGTGTTTGGTTTCATAATCTGTTGTTTGCAGCTTATTCTCTAACAAAATTTATTTATTTATTTATTTCTAGTCTTGCTTACTTGCATAGAACATTTGTGATGTGACCTCTGATAGCAGGTGAAAGATAAAAATCTGCTAACAAAGGGGACGTCTAACAATATTGTCTTGTTATCGGAGCAGTTTGAATACCACATTCCTTACTGTGGCTAAATTTGTTAACCAAGGCTAAGAATATGCTGGTAGTTCTCCTAATCAAAATGTAAACATTTGATTTAGGGTATTCCAAAGTGGTTACCTTATGCTATGTTTGGTGATGTACCCTTGGACAGTAGTGTTTGGTCATTTGTTGATTCTCAACATTTTCAGCAGTAGCATTAGGTAACGGACTGATAGTCCTCAGAATTGGAGTGGCAAGTATGGACTTCTCCAGTAATATCCTGTCACTATGATTCAGCACTAAGGTTTATTGCTGAGTTAAGAAGGTTTAGTCAGACTTGGTCCATGATTAATTCTTTGGCCTTTCTGCTGATGCTCTTATAATACTTATTTTAATGTAAATGCTGTCAGACTTGACCTAGAAATGAGCTTCATTTGTGTTGTCTTCCTATGTTGTTTTATCACTCTGCCAGTTCCAGGTTTTAGGGTTCATAAAACTGTGTGAAAGCCAAAAATGGATGTTTATTTACTAGAGAACAGACTTCAAACTTTATATTTTATTTATTTATGATGTTTCTAAAATACATAGAGGTCCCAGTAGTGCTTCCAAGGCTTCCAGAAGCTGCACCATGCCATGTCTCCGTGAGCCCAGCCCCAAATCCCTGCCCCATGGTGGGGCATGGGACATGTGGTGTGCAGAATTGCCCCTCCCTGGTGATGGTCTCGTGGGACCCAAGTCCTTGTGATCAAGGATGTTGCAGCCCATGGATGGTGTGTGGCTTGTAGCAGCCCCCTGGTGCTCTGGGCCTGTGGCTTCTTGGAGTTGGGTTGCTTGGGAATGCAGGGCAAATGGGTAAAGCCCCTCTGGTTTTACAATGGCTGAAATGTGAATGTGGGGATGTCTGGCAGATTGATTTTATCACACTCTCCCAAACTTGTCATGGCAAGTGCCATGTGCTGACAATGTTGGAAGCAACCACAGGATGGCTAGGAACGTATCTTGTGTCCCATGCCACCACATGGGACACTATCCTGAGCCTCAAAAAGCAAGTGTTAGGGCAACATGGTACTCCAGAAAGAATTGAATCAGACAATGAACCCCAAAACCACTTCATAGACACTTGGCCCAAAGAACCCGGCTCTAAGTGAATATAAAACTCCCTATCCTGTGCCAGCCTCTGAAAGATGGAACAGTGTAATAGGCTGTTAAAGACTACATTAAGAGCAGTGGGTGGTGTGGCCTTCAAACACTGGGATACACATTTAGCCAAGGCCCCCTGGTTAGTCAACAGCAGAGGAGCTGCCAGTCAGGCTGGCCCTGCCCAATCAAAACTTTTATGTACTGTAGAAGTGGATAAAGCTCCTGCAATGCATGTTAAAAACATGCTGGGGAAAACAGTCTGCATTATTCCTGCCTCCGTGGGATTGCTTTTGTGCAAGGCCCTGAGTGCACTTGGTATAGACATTTCTGTATGCTCTACCAAAGCTTTTGTGATTTGTCACTACATTTGGAAAAAAACCGCTGTGTGTTAGGTAGATGTTACCTGGCACTGAGTTTGAACAGTGTGACTTTGCAAGGAGCTTACATCTTGGTTTATTTTGCCTTGAGTATTTGCCAGTGGGTTTCATCTCTCTGTACTGCTCTTTCTGACAGGTTTTGTGGATGTGTACTGGACAGAAACATAAAAACAAATAGAAAAGTATAGGGAATTTTATTTGAGGGTGTAAATTGTTACAGCTATTTACTAGCATGGTGTCTTCGTTTCAGAATTAGGAAAAGTCCTCTGATGATGTAGCTGTATCTGTTCCTAATTCAGGATGCTCCATTAAGGTTAGAAAGTAAAATCCTTTTAGCAGCTAGTCATGTTTTTTCCTTCCAAGAAGCCAGCTTTTTCCTCCTTGATTGAGTCTTCCCAGCAGGAGGTGCCTTTTGCTTTCCCAGTTGGAGAAAACCCACATCCACTTACAAAGACTATACTGGAACTTAGAGGCATTTCATTTTAATTCCAGGCAACCATCCCTTTGCTGCTGCCTTTGGAACAGCTCAGCTGTGGAAGAAGTGAGCTAATGTGAAGTACTTAGAGAAGCCCTGAAGTTTACGGTTGGAGTAATTAAGGAGAGGAATTGCACACCCTGTACTTGATTTTTGTTTTAATTAGTCGTCCTTTGATCTAGTAACTTGATTTAAATTTTAAGATTTGAATCAACAACCTGCCACAGTATATTGCTTAATTCTTCTCCTTCTCAGCCTGTAGACCAACATAGGATATGGCTTATGCTTTCTGGTTTTTATTTTGTTGGGAAAGGCTTTGACTGTCACTCTTACTTCCTATTTTCTACTGGGAGTCTTTCTATCTCTCCCATCCTCTCTTTTTCTCTATTCTCCTCTTTTCTCTCCCAATCACTTTCTTTATCCTCAAATATCTTTGCTAACTTCACGTTCATTTTAGGATGTAGTGGAGAATTGTTTTAGAAATCTGCCTCAGGCATCTTCATAGATGATCTCCTTCACTGTGAGTTAGTCCCACTCTTTCCATGTGACTTCGGATTTATTGGAAGAGCTGTCTTTGTTGCTGTTGCCAGCAGCTTCCTGCACTTCTCTGCCTTGCTGGATGAACTAGCCAATTTGAATACTTACTTGAAAAATCTTTTTTTTTTTTTACTCCTATCTTGGCATCTGAAGTCCCCTTTCCTATGTGAATATGTTCTACGCCTCAGTTTATCATCATGTTGTTTTTGTGATTAAACACAAGAGAATTTGCACATACATTTTTCACATTGTATCTGCAGCTTGGATGTTGAAGCATGCTAGAAGTCCACTCTGATTGTATTACTGATGAATATTCTTTATTTTTCTAGCAGGTTTTAGTTAGTGTAGTCTATGGTGGTTGTGCAGGTCCTCTTTGATGGAAGAAACTACAAGCATTAGAAAGAGAATGACAATTTAAGTCATAGGCATCAGGCCAACCATCATTTCTTGAAGAAAAGTCATGAAAACATTAATATTAATATAAACCAAATAAGACTTTAAGTTTTTGAAGTCTTATCCAAAAAAATTTCCTGCCAAGAAGCTGCTGGGCAAATATGGAAAATGGTATAGGAACCTGGTCTATCTGCTTTAGAAAAATAAAACTTTATATTGACATTACCAAGATTTGAACTTTACTTCTAGAAGTGGGATATTTTAGAATTCATCTAAGCTATGTTGCTATTAAGCTTTTCTTGTCTCTGAGTGGATATGTGCCCTTTTATATTTTATAAACAAGCAGAAAACTTCTGGAGCTTCTGATACAGTTCAGTGCACAGAAATGCTAATGCATACATGCTGTACTTGTGATCTCTATTTGGCAACCAATCATTCTTTTCCTTCAAGTGAGGGAGACTGTGCTTCTGACTTTTCCATGATAATTTGCCTGATCAATGATACAGCTTCCTATTTTTTTAAATTTCCTACTACTATATTCCTGCTAGCTTTTACATTTTGCTTGTTTTGTGTTTCCTGTTTTGTTCCCATCCTGGAGAATCCCCAATGCAGCTGCCTTGTGGCCACTGGAATTGCTAGCAGGTGGATGGAAGGAGACCTCGTTTAGTGCTTTGCCTTATTGGTGAATTTTAGATAGCTGCTCTTTATTTTACTAGCAGCATTACAAAAATACCTTTTTTTACTTTCTTTAGTTTGGCTGTCTAGTTGCATCTATTGCATTTTGCATTAATGAAATAGATAGGTGTAGTGTTGGATTTCTTCTCAAATGTAGTGGAATCTAGCTTTTGTAATTCTGTATTTACTCTCTGATATTGCACATCTTAACTTTGATAGTGACAATGAAAAGCTGAACTAGTTCAAGTTTTAGGTGATTCCATGGTATAGCAGAACATGTTGAAATGTATCAGGTAAATTTTTCTCCTTTAAACAATGAAACTGCAAGTCTTTATAGCCTTTAAGCAAGCAAACAGAACCTAAGGAACAAGTGGAGACAACCAAATATTCAGTATTTTAAAAATATGAATGTGCACCTTAAATAATATAGCCTTTATATGCTCCTTGTCTTTGATTCAGGTGGTGGGAATTTACTATCAGGGCTATTTTATCTTGTAGTTAGGACAGTTTCCAGTAAAACTGATCTTTCTTGAGATTTTGAAGAGCAGCAGTGAAATAGGTGATAACTAGCAAGAATACTGTCTTGGCTTTTTTTAGATTGCATCCCTGTTGTATTTTTCAGAAATGCTAGGCCACGTTGGATGTGCCACTAAACTGTTGTGATGTAACAAATGCATTTATTACAACAGTTCTGATTGCTTGAAGTGGGGTTTGTCATTCATGCTGGAGCTATTCTTATGATAGTGGCTCCCAACAGCTGACACTGAGGTGGAATTCTTGAATTTGGTTCAAAATCAAATAAAATCATATTTGAAAAGCTCCAAGATAAGTGTAAAATGATATCTTTACCCATCTTGCATATGGAAATAACTGTTTATCATAGACTATTTTAGACTGTTTGCTTGCTAAAGGAATCTTATAATCCCTACATAGTACTGCAAGTGATGCTTTGCTGTTGCTTTTAAAGAATTTCAGTCCTGTAGGTTGTAGGATGCCTTGGAAGTAAATAATCTTACTGGGCTCAGGCTTTTTCGGTGTCTCTGGTAATTTGAAATACAAATGACAGTGTGAGTGTCGAGGATATGGTCATATGTGAATGGTTGAGAATTGAAAGGGGTACAGTTTAAGGCAGGATAAAGACTGGGAGTCCTCCGAGTTTTTCATGGTGCAAGAAGTTTCTACTATGCCTTGCCTTACCTCGTATCTTTCAAATAAAAGCTGTTTATAGATGTGCCAGCCTTTCTCAGAAAACTGCATAAAAATGCATCCCCTTAGGCCAGAGGTCTTTGAACACAGCACTGAAGAAGAGGATAAAGTGTGCTTGGCTTGTATTCACTCTATTGTGACTTGAAATCAAGAAGTAAAGATAATAGTCATATGACCAAGCCCAGCCTTGATAAAGGACTAAGTATTTTGTACTATTGTCTATTCCATCACAGTGGGAGCCTTAAAAAAACCCTCCATCCAGAAGGTTGTTCCAGATACTCACCAAACTATTGATTCTGTTCTTGCTTACTACAGGGATGGGTGACTGTAATAGAGTGAGTTTTTTAGACATATAACCACAAAACTTTGCAGTCTATAAGATTTCTATTCACAGTTTCTCTTTCAATCTTGCAGTTGGCCACAGGTTTGACCTCAGGTACTTGAAGGACCTACAGTTTCTTTGAGTATGGTTTTGACTGTCTCACAAGCTTTCTAGAAGAAAGCACTGAGGGAAGAGGCTTGCAAACAGAATGTTGGGACTTAAACAGGAAACTTTGCCAAAGGCTTTCATTTCTGGGAGAAACAAGAATTGTTAAGCAATTAATTATTTCACAAAGACAGAAATGCAAAATTGCTTTTGACTGCTTGGCTTTTGTAAGATCTTTATTACACATACAGTTCTATATGCTAAGCGTTGAAAGTGAAACAAAAAAGCCCACAACCTTGAATATAAAGTTAATTCTATTGACACATTGAAAATAGGAAAAGCAAGAAAACACTGCCACTGTTTTAGATCTGAGGAGGTTGATGAAGCACTGCATTGTAAGTTACACATCATTATCTTGATTACTGGATTTTTTCATTTTTGCAGACCTGCAGGACAATATTTTTCCAGTAATCTTTAAGTAAAAGTTTATAGTATTGCAACTGAGTGAGTCGATTTCATTCTAGGTTTTGAAAAAGCAAGATTAAGGAATGGTTGTGTTTTTCTTTTCCTATGCCTTTACCAGAAATCACTTTAATGTAACCCAAAGTCTGGACTGAATTCAGAATGAGTATGGAGATTGAAAAAATGGATGATTTTTCCAAATACAGGGAAAATTTAGATTGTTTGGATAAAATGATTGATCTCTCTCTTGCATGGCATATATGAAGTTCTGTTGCCTCTGTTGGGCAGCTGTTGGCCCAATGGACCCAACAGGGCAACAATGCCCTGTTGGGTCCATTGTGGAAAATACTATAAATACAAAAGAAAATGTAAACTAATTTAAGGAATGAGCTGTTTTCCCAGTAATTTGTCTATTTTTGACCAATCTTGGAGAGCTATTAGCTTGTTTCATTAATATGCTGCAGTGTAGGATTCCATGAGCAAGAACACCTCAAAAAAAAAAAAAAAGGATTGGGAGTTTTTTTTAATAATGTGACATGGAATTTTGAAAATTGTGTCAGCAAAACATGTTTTTAAATCATTTGAAGACATTTCATATGAGGTCAATAACTTTTAAAGCATTCTGTTTTGGAGCCAATACTCAGCTTAATTCAGCTTTCATACCTTCTCTTAGCACCATGCAAATTAAGTACAAAGCTTGTTTAATGTAGGTGTCTGCAGTGGGTTTGAGGGGATGGGGAGGACATATTCAGAATTAAGATGAGCAAAATCTTAAACAGCTTTAAACCCATATGAAAGGTATAAGACTGGATGGAAAAGAAAGCCTCTTTTGCAGGAATGTTGTGAGAGTTGATGTGAAGAACCAGGAATTACTTAGTGTTTACCTTTTCATGGCATAAAAGATGTGGTGGTGTTGTGGGTTTTGGTGTGTTTTTTGGAAAGACTGTTTTTTGCCTTATCCTTGTGCTCTTTCCCAGCCCTGGTTCTGTCTGATAGCCATGCTGATAACATTCATTCCTGTTCTTTGCTTTTGCTTGGTCTGGCCAGTCTGGAATGAATCCCATACCATTCAACAAAATGTGTTAGCTTAGGTCCTGCAGTACACTTTCACTTTGTAAGGTGGTGTTTATCACTCGTGATGTTATTTGGTGGGGAGCTAATTGTCTGTGTGATTTTTTTATTAATGGAAAGGGAGTCCTGTTTTTTTCCCTTAAGAAGTGTATAGTGTCCTTGGATGCATTTGCACTGAGCTACAGCAGTAGAACTACTGTCTGTGTCAACCCGGTCATGCTTGTTTCTGTCATGCTGGCTTTATCAGGCCTGGCACAGGTACCTCAGTGTCATTAAAGGAGCAACTTTTCTGCTAGTGAAAGATGCAGTTGAATAGCTGCTTGTCTTCGCTAGGTTATGAATGCTAGTAACTTGTTGAAGCTAAGTGGTAAAAGTAAGTGGATTTTCTCCACCCATTTGCTCTTAGCTGCACATATATGGGCCAGCTTATACACATACTGTCCAGTTAGTGGTGCAGTCAGATCTCTAAGGTGAGGTGGCAGTCAACTAGTGCACACAAAAATACAACCAATGACTTGGGCACATCTGCTGATTTCATTAGAAATGCTGTGAGATTATTGTCCTGTCAGTAGAGGAAAGTTAAGTTTTTAAAGCCTCATCTGAAAGATCTTCATACAGTAAACTCTATTTGCTTTCATTTGCATTCTGACAAAGATTTAAACTGTGGTTCCCCAGAGTCTAAGTATTTGCAACTTGAGGCAGAGAGATGCAGGTCTTTCCTCTGTAGCATTTAATGGAATAACAACATTCTGCTTGTAAATCTAGTTGGAGGTCAGCTAGTAAATGGAGAAGGAATGAAAGACAATGGGAATGCTGTTTTAATTTTGAAGTATCATATATTCTTCTTTTGAAATGCAAATACCAATGGGAGATTTAAGAACAATAACAAAATAGCATTACATATTCCTCCTCACCCTGCCACTTTTTTTCACTACAAAGCAGATCTTCTGGTATTTTGTCAAGTGCCCTTAGTCTTTCATATTCAAGACAGACTGGCTGAGTGGAAGGTTTGAGAAGAATAAATAAAGGAGTGGGAAACAAAGGGGGTGTGTGTATTTACTTGTCAAAGATGTAGAATTTGCAGATATTAAAGCAGAATCAGCCTAGGTTTAAAACCTAAAGGAATGGCTAAAATGTTGTGCTGTTTTAGGTCGATGCTATTTTCCCTGTGGGCATTTGAGTCTGAGTGAGGTTTTTTTTGTACAGCCAAACATGATTTATCATTTCAACATGCCCAGTGGGCTAAACCTGAAAATGTTTCATAACAAAGATAACCAGTATAAATGGTATATGGATTCTTTATTCATTTGAAGGTGAACCTCAAAGTAAACACCACTGGTTTCCTGAATGCTTAAGTGGTACTTTGCTATGTTTGACTAATGGGTGTTGTGAGTTTGGGAATTTCAAGCAGCAGGATGTATTTCACAGAGAATAATATTTGAGTGAAACAGTAGTCTGTCCAGCAAGATTTCCTTTAACATAGCTTTTTTGGCCATGCAAGTTGCAGAAAGGTTTTCAGTGCTCACTGTGCAAGGAAACCAAGTCTCTCTAAAATGCGTGTTTGGATGCTTACCATTAGTGTTTAATCTCTTAAAAATATTGTTCTGTTTGAGAGAAGGCCCTCATAGATGATTGTTGTTCCAATTATTTTGTATTTAAAAAAAGAAAGATTGTAGGAATGGGGGAGAAAAAGTACATACAAGACAAATGTGTGGCTATTCGTTTATTTAAAGATAGCATATTCAGAAATAAAATTACTGTTGTTTAAATATAGTGACCTGCTCTGAAGTTACAGGGCAACGTAATTTCCTTTTAGCAACAAAGGAAAAGGGCAAGATTAAGGTTTTGCTGTAGATGGTACCAGATCCTTTAGCCATTCATTTGACTGTTGAAAATTATTCATCTTCCTTTGCAAAAATGGTACCACCTGTTGCCTTGACCCTAAAGCTTAGTTTGTAGTGATTGTTCTTTTAATTTCAATACTTGCTTGCTCATTATCTGTTTGAGGCTTTTTATTTACCTTAACAACACCTCATTCAGCAACAAGCATATATTCAGCATTTTATAAATGCTCAAGTAATGGAAGGCTATTTTTAAACTAAAATCTCTTGTGGGTAGTCTGGTTACAAGGTACACATCAGTCTTGAGACTGTAAAAATAACAAGCATATTGTTGAACTCTCAGCACCTTAGGTCCAAGTCTGACAGTACTGTGAGTAAGCTCCAAATGTTACTTCTTCTCCATCTGTTGTAATTATGGCTATGAATCATTTTTTCAAAGTGTTTCTCTTTCCTGTAAAAAAGCCTGAAGCCTGTCAGCGAGAACAGTAGTATCATAGAGAACATTTCTGTTATTAAGGGATTGTGCTGAGTTTTGCCAGTTCAGATACCTTTCCTTGTTTTAAACTCCACTGGTGGTGGTGCTGAGTGGCTGTTTCCTTTCATCCTTCTGTATGTGCTGCATATATTTTATAAAAGACATTAGGGTAGTGCTTTCCTGTCAGGGCCTAAGTAAAACTGGAATAAAATAAACCTAGCAGAGAATTAGAAATGTGAATTTCTTTTAGTTTTTTTTGTAAAGTGGAAATGTTAAAGTAGACCAGGCACTGATGAAGTAGGATGGGAAGACCAGAAGAATGGTGTCAGTAGTTTACCACATGCTTAGTTTGCTAGAATTTTCTTTTAAAGCAAGTTTTGCATGTCCAGATCCACACGCACATTTCTCCTACAATGGGAAATTTACCAACTGCACAGAACCTGTTGGGCTTGTTTGGGACTTGAAGCAACAAAATGATTGTGTTGCTGTGCAGCACTGTTAGCCCTTGGGCATTTATTGTGTCTACACTGTGCCACATAGGGTGTGATGTGCAATATGTAACAGCAATTGTATGTACCTGTATTGAAGTGAAGGAAGGGTGTTTCCTTGATTCTGAAGTTTGTCTTACTTTGATTTAGAGATACCATTGGCCTGATGTGTTAATGAAACAGTTACATCAGTGTTAATAGGAACTGTACTTTAGTCTTTGATGGCTGGGGGTAAACAGATCTGTGCAATACATACTGCCTCACTGTGGTGCTAAGGTTTTCCTCATGGCTCTTGCATGCAAAATACTGCAGATAACTACAGACAGAATTTGAGCTGTCTTTACAAACTAAGATTTTGGCTTCTAGTTGCCACCTCAGTAGACTGTTATCATCTTGTTTCATACAGATGAAAACTGCATATTGTGTTAAATGTATTTCAGGGGATTTATAGAGCTGTTGGTTAGGCAGGAGCTCCCTCTGATTTTGATTTATCTGTGCTAAATATGCATAGACATGTGAACTAAAGTAAATTGGTGAATGCCTTTGATTAAATTAGAGGGATGAAAATGAATGTAGAATAAATGCATCCATAAACATATTTAGATAGATGAAGGAGCCCGGCAGGCATCCCAGTTATAATTTAGAAGCTGAGCATAGTTCTCCAGTTTGTAGTCTGTTTGCAGCCTGTAGAGGAATTAACAGAAGTAAAAAGTTATGTCACTGTCAAATAGTGCTAGAGAAAAATGAACGCAGAGCATCAGGTCCCTCTGGCAGGGAGAGACTGACTTCTCTTTCTTACCAGAATCCTGTTCTCTAAGTTCTCACCAAATAGGGAAGTCTTTCACCCTCTGATATATTATTTGCTGTATTTATTTCTTTATTGTGCATTATGGTAATCTAAGATATTACTTGACTACTTTCTGCTATGTTGAAAATGTGTATTCCTATAAAAGAATCTGAAATGGTACACCAAATAGATACTAGTAATTTTATTTCTCAGAACAATATCATTAGCATAGTTGGAAGGTAATATAATTTGAAAAAGTACATAATTTTCAAATAATAGCAGCTTACTTACTTAGCTATACTTTTGTGTAAAGTACTTATGTATAAGATATTACAAAGGAGCAAAATACACATCTGCTGAAAGGGGTATAGGGCAGAATCTCACTTCTTAAATGCAGCAGTGTTAAAGAAGCTTGTAAGTCAATCTCTTACACCAAGTCATTATCTTTTAAGGGAAATTTTGAAGACTAACTACTCCTGTATGGAATTTTGTTGTTGTTCTAAATGTGTCTTTAATTTCAACTTAACTATTATGTCTCTGTAATTTATTATCCACTATTAAGAAGTTAGGAACTACTATAAGATTTGTGTTTGTTTGTTTCAAGTATACTTTTACCTTAACTGGCTTGCATTCACTCACAATTTTTAAATCTTGTTCTTTCAAGTTGTTTTCTTATATAAAACCTTTTCACTTTTGTCTTGAGGCTTTCAACATCATTTGTTTGCATCTAAGTTTTATTTTCTTGAATTTGTTTCCACAGAAGGAAAATTAATGTTCTGGTAGCAAATGTCTTCAGGGACCTGAGATGCTTATGTTCTTTTATTCTGCACTGTCAGAAATCTTGTAGTGTTACTTTTTCCCACCTCTCCCTCTATTCCATTCTGCCCCCCAGCTCCCAACTGAGTTGTAGTATCCTTCTGGACAGTTACCTTTTGTCTGTAAGACTGGCATAAGCCTCTCACTGAAAAGAGGGGGAATGTATGTAGTGTGGATGGAGTTGAAATGGGCATGATGCCATTAGCAACCAGTCATGATACACAAAAATAAAGAAATAAATATATACCTAAAATGAAAGTTGGTCTGCAGTTCTTAAGGATTCCTCCTAAACTTTAAAGAAACTTCTTGTGAGGAATAAATTTATAACCAACTTAATCTTGTTTATGGGAGATGAATGCTTGCTTTTCTCAAGTATTATATTGAAAAAAGAGCTGCATCTCGCTTGGCCTGCTGCTGCACTGTGGTTTAGTGTGTTCTGATTGTGGTGCACATGAACTAGTTTGGGTGCTAATTTTTTCTGTACATTACCAACTTCATGTCCATTGAGAGGGAGTTATTTCCTAACACTCTTTGTGTTGACAGAGATGTTGCGTACCTTAGTTTTGTGTTTTCTGGAAAACTTGCTTTGTTTTGTTGTTTTGGTAGATCACAGGCATGCTGAATGTTATGTTTTTATTAAACAGATACCTGTAACTGGGTATTTGTAACAAAGCAGATTTCCAGTTTCTTGGATATTGTCATGGCTGGTGTAGCAATGTAAATACATTTGTTTTTTGGCCTTACTGACACATAGTACATGAAATTAATGGTTCTGAAGTTACTGTTGTCCTTTTTCATTGCTGTAAAACCTCATACATGCCAGAACTGTATTTTTTGTAGTTATTCAACAAGATTTATAGGTAAGTAGATGATAGTGACCTGGTAAAAGAAAAATATTACAGTCCAGTAGACTGTACTTAAACGCATCTTTGTTAAAAAGCCTTCATGTAAATGAAGTGTATGTAGTATTAAACCCTTACAGATGTGCACTTTTTCCATGATGACAAAGAAGTCCCCAGAGGAAATCTGGGAGCTGTATTTTATTGTCTCAGTGAGGAATATTGCCATGTTAAATGATTTATTCCAGTAATCTTCCCCATAATGGGCTTGCAGGATTGGCTCTAAGCCTGTAGCTTAGAAAGCAGAAAGTGTCAGAGAACCTCAGAGCAGTACAGGTATTAGATAATGAGCAGTTCATTAATAATCAGCAGATCATAAAGTGGATCCCTACAGTACTGCAGATTTAAACTTGTAGCCAGTTTGGCAAAACCAGAAGGATATGGGAGGTAGGTATATATTTTCTATAGATGAAGAGTTTAGCAGACTCTTCATATCTTTGCGGGGTTCAACATCTCAGTATACGTAAAAGAAGAGCTGCTTTAATTAACTGCTGTTTTGGAAATGAACACAAGGCAATACATTCCTATACAGAGTTCTCATAGCTCACACTTTTGATTAACTTTTAAGAGGTATGTAATTTTATATTTTTGAACTGCATATCACACTAAGCAGGGATTTTTTCTTGGAAAATCACACATGCACACACACACAAAATATATGGCCAGATTATGATTTCTGCTGTATTAATCATAGCATCACTGAGGCTGGAAATGACCCTAAATGTCAAGTCCAACCATTAACACAGCACTGCCAAGTCCACCACTAAACCAAGTCCCTAAGCACCACAACTACATGTCTCCTTCAGAGATGGTGACTCAAGAGGTTCCCTAAGCAGCCTGTTCCAATGCTTGATAGCTGGAAGCTTTTGGTTGTGATGTAGTCTTTAGTCCCCTTCCTTTGGCAATAAGTACTTTTGAATATTCTCTACTAATAAAGTTATTATTTCATTAGTGAATACAAGGCTCCTTTCAGTTGTTTAGAATATGTATATAAAAATTCATGGTATTTTCTTACATCAGCTCTGCTGACAAAAACAAGGACAGCTGTCAAAATCAAAACACCAAAGAGAAAGGGCTCCAAGAAAAGAAAAATAATAAATACTCTGTTTGTTTCTTGGATTATTTGATACACTTAAACCTGAACTGTTGAATGGACTAATGTCTGGCTTTTGTGGCCCATATGTACCTCTCAGGTGTCATTTTTAAAAAAATTACACTGCAGTTGTATTAAATACAAATTTAAAATATATTCTGTTGCTCTTTCCATCAGAAGCTGTTTCTCTGAGGTAAATGCATTTTGGTCACCTCTTCACCTCTTGTTAAAGGGGAGAAGTCAAAATAAATGGTCATAGTTGTTGATCTTTAGTCTGGCTGAGTTTGCTCAGGCAGATGCACCTCACCTCATTGGTGAGGCATTATGAGATAGAACTTGTGCCCATTGCAAAAATGCACAAGATCACAGAACATGGCAATAGACATTTATATGAGATGCAGTTGTAAGTAATGACTTTTCATGCTTATTTTTCTTGTAAAGTTGGAGAACAGCTAATGAGTCAGTGCAAATATTTTATATTAATTCAAAATCCATATTAGTTTTTAAATCTGAACCGTAAGATTATACGCACCAAAAAAGAATCACTCACTTTACATTGAAATGGAAACTAAAAGGTGAGCAAAAGTTTAGAAATGAGATGGGAGCACAAAAAATAGATGTCAGTTTTTAAGTGACCCCAACACCTTTCTCAGACCATGTCACCATCATCTGATCATGTTTTGACATTATGGTGCTATTTGTTATGCTTAAGTGTGCTGACAATTTACTGTAGATTTTTATTGGTTTGAAAATTCTGGTCATGTTCTGCCAGAGGATGTACTAGTCTAAGGGCAGTGCCAAATAAGTAATAAAACACAGTCTTTTTATCAAAAGGCATTCAAAATTTTCAGACTTCTTGGTTAGTATAAATGTTGATAAATCTGGTAGGTTTTGGAGCTTGGATAGCCTTGGTTGTTATATTTTCTTTTAATACCGAAAATCTCAGAAATGAGAGATTATTTTCAAGAATGATTTTGATAATGAATATTTAAATGTGAGTTGGAAGGGTTAACAAAAAAAGTAGAATGTGACATCTGCCTATGTTTTCAGAAAAATGCTTGGCATTTACAATTTAACCGTGAGATAGAAGATCCCTGTTCTAAAAGTTACTAAAATGAAAAGATATCTCTTAGGTAGTGATGTACTTTGTTTAGAGGATAT
Source organism: Leptocoma aspasia (assembly GCA_013399835.1). Lineage (NCBI taxonomy): Eukaryota > Metazoa > Chordata > Aves > Passeriformes > Nectariniidae > Leptocoma > Leptocoma aspasia. The sequence goes on along the minus strand of VXAX01006658.1, from coordinate 1,431,015 downwards.
AGAAGCAACTCTGAAAGAATTTAACTTCTAGAGATCAGTGAGGGTATAATGAGAGAAAAAGAATGGGTAAATTTAACAAACAGGTTAATAAAAAATGCATTTTATAGGTATTCCTTTATCCAACCCACTGTGTTGAGCAAAATATGGTTATTTTTAGCTTAGTCCAAAGTTAAATCACTCTATTGATTTCACTTATTTAAACTTAAATAAAAAAGTTAAATACATTAAATATATTTGAATAGATTTGTTGTACTTCCTTGAGAAAAAAATGGTTCACTGGGATTCAGGTGTTACTTCACATCTAGAAGGCTGCTTCAGGAAATGATAAGACTCTTGGATCCCCTAACATGTTGGATAACTTAACATCCAAGGAAGAAGTCTGCAAGTTCTTAATCCATGAAATGGTCCTGCTTAATGCATCTCCTAATTTCTCAAGAAGAAAGTGAGTGCCTTCTCTCTCAGATGTTTAGTGCCAACGAAATTGTGGGATAAAATACAATTCACAGTAAAACCCAGGAGAAAATTTAGGGTCAGGGCTTCCATTGATGGAGGTCCTCTGCAATATCCACTGTCTTGCCCTGCTGATCTTTATGGCTTTGAGGAATTAATCCAGTGATAACATATTTATGTAGATGGGATACTGCTTGGGTCTTATTGCCTGGTAACTCATGGTTATCTTCCTGAGTAAATGTTACTGTATGTTGTTTTCTGCCGGCATCAGTGAGTGTGCTCTTCACTGCTGTCACCACGGGTAAGGTGGATGGGAAAGATCCCAGCTCTGATAGCAGATTTCCCTTTAGGCATTTTCCACCTTGAATATATCCTTAATGATATGCTCCAGGTGTCTTAAATACATAAATTGAATTTCTATGAAGCAAATCTCATCTTAAGCAAGACTTCATTCACCTGGAGCTTCACATGTCTTTGCTGAAGGCATGTTCTGTTTTGTTTTTCTTGTAAATGGCTGAATAATTAACATCCCAATCTTGGCTTGTCACAGGTACAGTGAGTGAAGAGAAGGCTTTGGTAATCACTCAGCAAAGGCTTTTTGAACCAGGCTGCAGTGGCATGAGTGTGAATTAAGACAGCCCTGTTTTACTACTGTGTTGTGTGTGTCTGTTCCTTTCAAGGTGCTTTCCCCAGTACCCCCCTTCCCTGCCCACACACGAAGTTGAAACACTGGCAATATCCCGAACATCTGTAACACGGCTGCCTGGAACTCCTTGCATCCTCCCAAGGTTACATTATGCAATTCTGGGGGCTTCCAGAAAATGCTTTCAGTTTATTTTAAAGAACATCTTTAATGTCTAATTTCAAATTAGGTGGTGGCTGTCTTAGAGCTTCTCACAGGGCCATGGAATATTTTCAGCTTTCATGAAAAGAAAAAGTTGTTGATTAGCTGCAGTAAAGTTGACTTCCTGTGGGCATCTGAGTTGTGTTAGTGGGCCACCTGAAGTAGGTATTTTGCTTTTGTAGAACATAATTTAGGAGTGTCAATACTTAATGTCAGTGATTGAATTAAGAGACTGAGTGCATGACTTGAACGTGTGTGATCTCTGCTTAAAAATCAAGATGATGACATTTATATATCTACTCCTGTTTTTCTTTTTTTTGTAACCTGACTTTTAATATTTGAAAATACTTGCCAGTTTTCAGAGACTTTGAGAGAGTAGGGTACTTGTATTTTTATTAAACTATTGTTTTGCTCTGTAAAATAATTTTTTTAAGCAAAGTAAATAATAATTTTTTTTAAGCAAAGTAAAATAACACACAGTAATTTCTGCTTTGCTAAAATATTTTATCTTGGGATCTCAAAGTGCTTTATAAATGCTGATGAATAAAACCTCCTTTCACTTCTGCTAAGAACATGGTGTTATTCACATTTAATGTATGGAATGGAACCCAGATGTATTAACTTACAGTCCTGTGCCATAAGCAGCAAATTATCTCCTCCCCTGTATTTTTATGTGAATTGTCTCTGCTTTCCAGCTCTTCACTTTGAGACTTTTAAGTGCACAGTGTAGTGATTTACTGTTGATCAGTTTTCTAACATTTCATTCTAAATGGAACAGCCCTGCAGGCTATGAGTTGTGAAATGACAGAAAACAGGAGTTCCTCAAGTTCAAGTTGTTTTAAAGTCAAAAGAATTACATTAAAAAAATAATAAAATGAATAGTGTCAGAGACGCCTGGTTTTACTGTTAAGCTGTCACCGGCTCAACTCTTGGCATCTTTGTATTGACAAATTTGTGGTTGCTCCCTTTAAAAAACCAAAAAAGTCAAACACAACTGTACTCTATACCTGTTCAACTTGCAACTAACATGAAGACCTGTCTGTTTTGGTTTTCTTTAATATCTCTTTCTTCAGTTGTAACACCTACTGGTGTGGTCATTGTGTGTCTAGTACCATTGTAGCATTTGTAGCATTGTTTCAGAACTGCTGACTCCATAGGTTTGAATAAGCTCAGCACATGTCATGTCCTTTAAAGCTGTAAGTGGAAGACAAATATCTGTTACTACAATTGTTGTTCTTACTGTGTGCTAAAGACATTTACAAAAAGGTGCAGCAGAGATTAAGGTTACTTCTGTACTCCAGGAGATCTTGTGGGAAGGTCTTTTATTGGTGACGCTGTGCTGAGTGTCTACTTATCTCAAGTTGGGAGCAGTGCAGATGTTTTGGGAGATTCATCCTTGATCTGCAGAAAAAACGAATGTATACACAGATATAATTTAATTATTTGATCTCTGTGTAGTGCCTCGTTTCTCTAATGAAATTGTTTAGCATAGATTTTAAAATGGTAGCTTGAAAGCCCTTAGCACTGGGGTTTTGGAAGAAGTGCATCATCAAGCATCAGTCTTGTTACATCCTGCTAGTGTACTCTAGAGATACCTCAGCTAGCTTAAACTGACACCAAAAGGAAAATAATAATAAAATTTCTTTCTCAGGTACATAGGCTTGTTTCTTCTTGCAAAGAATGGATTTTAAAAGTAATCGTTTTGTTAAATGAGTGTATGCGAACCTGGAATGAAGAATTACCTCTGCAAAGCATTTGTTAAATGTAATACTACTATAAAAAGGCCTTCCTTTCTTTGCATCACTATGAAGTAACTGTACTTGATTCAGAATAAAAAATTGGGCAGGATGAAGAACATACCTGCCTTTTTTTTTCTTTTTTTTTTCTTTCTTTTTTTTTCCCCTCTCTGCCTGATCTCCATATAACTGAATGACTGCAAGTGCTGGTCAGGGAGTTTTTGTGCAGTAAGGGTGAGAGAAGTGCCAAAAGCTAAGGAAGGCGCTGAAAAGCAAAACTCTTCTGTACGGATAACAATGGATAAGAGAGAGGGCACTTACTAGTGAATTTGTTCTAGAAATCAGTCTATAAGCCAAGATTACCTTCAAGGTTTTCACACTTGGTTGCTCTGAGAACAGCAGCTCCATTGTACTAAAATTCATGTGTTGCCAGGAGTTCCGTGCATCCCCAAGTCTCACTGGTCTGAATAGAAGCCCAGAAGGTTGGGACTCTTACCTTAGTACTCATGTAAGAATTATGAGCTTTACATTTTCATGGTGGTATCAGTATGACTGCTGTAGAACATTGCTATGTGTGTATATTGCCAGTATAACAGGATAATTTTGAAATAAGGGGGAAGGCAGTGAGCATTTGTTTACTAACTTTTAGTTTCTCACAGAAAAGCCTTGATAATTTTTATATTTTTATTTTTTTTCCTCAAGAAGTGTTGGAAGAAGAGAAATGATATATCAGAGAAACTGGTAGTTTCCTGATGGAAACTATTTCAACTTTATCTGCACAAGATCAGTTGATGGATCATTCTGTCTGAAGTTTCATGACAGTTCTTTGACGTATTTAAAGATAAACCATGCTATTAATGTTGCATAAACAATCCTCTTGATTTTTGCTGATGTCTTTTCTGAAAAAAAAAATGTGCCAAAGTTGGTGATGAAAATACTTTAAAAACATTGGCTGTATTTAAAGGAAGACCTTGCATTTTAAGTGGAATCTCACTACTCCTTCCTTTCTTGGCACATTGATAATACAGTGTGATGGTGACAGCACTGAGATTCTTTTGTAAATTATAAATTATGTGGCTGATTTTGTGTATATATTGCCTGGTTCTGAGTAAACCTACCCATCAACAATTTAAGCATGGAGACGTTTCTCACCTAGACAGTGTTCATGGTCCTTATCTTCTTTTATTTGCATTGGTGACCTAAGGGCAGCCAATTCTTCACACTCCCTATCTTATCATTCTTAATCCAAGATTCAAATTATAATTCATGACTTTCTGCAGTGTGCTCTAATTTGTTTGGTTAACAATCACTAACAATCTAAAACCTGTTCTATTTCTCCCCTTTGTTTTTAAAATCTCCGGTTGTTTCTTATACAAATGTCCTTATCTCCTTGAAGATTTGTTTTGGTTGTGTCATAAGAAGAATTTAGATTTCCTTGTCTTGGGCTATGTGACAGTTCAGAGGCAACAGAGGCTTCATTTTCACTGCAGGTCCTTTGGTCAGGCCTTTGGTATTTAGTATCAAGGTTTGTCCCTCCTGTTATGAACTATGCCAATCAGGCATGAGCAAAATATATGAGGCTACTACTCCTGGGGAATCTTAATTTGCTGGGATATGTTGTATTTGTAAATTGCTGAGTTCCTGATGAGGAAAGGCTATTATAGAGATAAACTAATCTCTCCAGCCTTTCATTTCTTCTTTTATCCTAGTAGGCATAAGGCACTACAAAATCTGTACTAAAGAGGGTTAGATTGTAACAGTTCTGATGATTACAGCCAGGCTATGAATGCAGGTTTGGACTTCGCTCCAAGGAAGTTGTGTGTCCTTAAAGAAACAAAAATTTACCAGATTGTCAGCAAGCTTGAGTGAGATAGAGCACATCCAAGGAACAGGTATGGCCAATGTGCAAAATTCTCAGTGGTAGGGCATTTGAAATCTGGGCATGTCTGATCAACAACTTACTTTTCCTTCAAAATAAACAATGGACAGTAAATTTAATAATGAAAGCAATGTAGAAAGCAAACAGTAACCCAAAGTACACTCCCATGCACCCACCCTCTATCTAATTAGTCTGAAACAACGAGGTGGAACTAATTGGACGAATGATTCAGGCCTCAAACAAATGTACCTTCCTAAGAAGTTAAGAAATTCTTACAGGCAAGTTTGTTTCCCTTCCTGTTCTTGAAAGATGGGGTAGAGATTGCAAGCAATGAGAAATTCAATAACAAATTTTAGCCTCTAAAATAATCAGTAGCAACTTACTGAAATAGCAGCCTTTATGAAGATGTTTTATATACTATGACTGTGCAGTGTATTCCAGTAATATTCCAGTAATTACCTCAAGTTTGGCTGAAAGTATCTTAGCTGTGCTCCATCCACCATAGGCACAATTAGTTGGCACTAAATGAGGAGAAGGGTATTTCTCCTGAGATCAGGAAGCCTAAACTGCAGCTGTTGTCTATGTTGTGTATGTGAGGAAAGCTAAATAACCTCCACTGTCCTTGTGCTTACACATTCATAAGTCAGAGGAAAGCAGTTTTCCTGTAACCTACTCTTGACTGTACTTCTTTTGATGGTTAGCTTTATTATTTACACTTTTTTTTTTTGGTACCAGGTCCAATTAAAATAGTTGGACTCTAAACAGGCTTCTGTCTTAAGAAATGTACTTAAAATGGGTAGCATATGGAAGCACAACCTGTTAACAGCTGCAAATTTTGTTGATTAAACTAGGTGCAGACAAATTTACAGGAGAAACTGTTCTGTGAAAGATTCCAGTTCACTTACATGCAAAGGTGTCTTGACTATTTTCTTACCAGTTTCCACAGCTTCTTGCCAAGAATAATACAAAGTTTCTTGCAAAGTGTTGACACTGAAGGTTCTAAAAGCTAAATGTTTTAGCAATTGTTTTGAGTAGTCTTGATTCTCTGTAAACAAACATATCTGTCTGTGCAGACACCTGGAGATACTCTTAGCTGTTGCACACCACTCTCTTTTCAAGCAAGCTTTCAGGTCCGTGTGTGGCCACAGCAAAGTTTGTTTGCAACATCTTCTGAGATGCACTAAAAGGTAATGCAAATTACAGGGCTCTGGTACCTAATTCTTGTTCCTCACAGAGTTTTGTGAAATTTAGGGATTATATTTGTAACTAATTTTGACAGGAATACCATGTAAGTCCTGACCAAGCAAGACTTTAAATTTTTAAATTTAGGGTGTTTTGTCTTAAAGTCTCCAAGCACATTGCAAATCAATGTTCCTCTAAAAATCTGTTTGATATTAAAAAAATTAATGTACAGCTAGGTAAGTAAGGCATGGAAAGAATAAAGTACTGCTTCAAAGATTACTTAAATGAGTCAGTGGCAGACCCAGCATTGATGAAATAGTTGGGAATGTCAGAAGATTTTGATCTCAGGTTAGCAGTGAGACCAAATGCAATATGAAGTGATAGTGTCATATGCAATGTTTAAAACAAGACCAACTTTTTCACTCTTGCATAACTGTTTGCAATCATCTGTTATTATTTGGTTTTTAGTTAAAATACAAATACATGATACTTTCCTGAGTTGCTGCAGGAGCTTTAATCTGCTTTAATGTCCGGAAGTGTGTTTGCAATGCTCATAAGTGAGTACATTCAATGATGGTAAGTGCTGCTTTGAACTCATAAATAAGCCTGCAGGGAGAATTTCTGTTGAAGTACAGAGGTACAAATGGAAACAAAATTTTTTATTGATTGCAGTTTCTAATTCTTGGGTTGGGATTATAGAAGCTGTTGGGATACATAGAAGCTGAAAAAATTAGTGTCAAGAATTTACTGAAGTATATGGTAATAATTAAGTAGCTATATCCATACATATAAGGAACAAGCCTATGGTGGAGCCAAGGTAATAAAATTTAGAGTTAAATGTCAAACAAATGTAGTTCTTACATAAATATTATTTCTTGTGAATTATGGATGGAATTTTTGTAATTCAGTGTATATTACATGAAATGTGCTTTGCAAGGAACACATTATTTCTTTTCCTACTTGTGTTTTTGTCTAATATATTTCAGTGAGAGATATATGCACACACGTATACATATTTTCCTTTTTTCCAGGACAATTACTTTAGATAGCAAAAAGGCTGATTTTTTTTTTGTTTGGTTGATTGTTTTTTCTTTATTAATTTGTTTTTAAGTGGAGAATAATCTAACTGTTGCAAACTCTGTTTATTGAATAACAGTTTTTTAAAGGAGAAAAATTAAATATTAGAGAGCACTGTGGATAAACTGTGAAAAGAGCTTCCAGACTTAAAGAGGTATTCTGGCTGCTGGTTAAGAAATACTGAGTTTTCACCTGAAAGTCAGCTATTTGTATCTAGACCATGAGCTCAAATGAATCAGAATAATGCATAAATATTAGTCATCTTACTATAACCCATGCGAAAACAAATATAGAACTGTGTTTAAAAGTATCAAGATGATATTGAAGGCAGTAGGACTGAAAATCAAGAATTAAGAATGGAGGATTAAATTTTTCTATGCAATCTTTTCTCTTTTGGTATTAAGAGAAAATCTGATCTCACTTTGTATTTTACGTGCTATGTCTTCTTTAATCTGTTCAGGGAATAAGTCTGTTTGCAGCAAAGGGAACTGTTTTCAGATTATTGCATTGTTGGTGTTGCAAAGGTTGATTTTTCCAAAGTGAATAAGACCTAATCAAGACAGCTGAGCTCTTCCTTAGAGAATCAGATATGCCTTTGGTAATATAAAAATATATAAGTATACTTAGGGATGACTAAACCATTCTAAGCAGGCCTTTCACAGCTGAACAGAAATAGTACATCTCATTTTGTGGGTATGTGGTTGTGAGATTAAAAGTTAAATGCTCACTTCTACAACTACATTCAGCAGAGGATGTTCTTTTAATAAATTAAATGTTACAGAATGCCGTATTAAATGGAACAAGCAAGTCCTGAGTGCCTTGAAGCAGGTAGTCAAAACTCTTCACATCAATCTGTTGTGGCTCCATTCCCTGTCTGTAAATGTAGGAATCCCTCTCTCAGGATGGAGGTATTTTGTAGGCGAAGCAGCTGTGAAGCACTCAGTGTAGGTTATTGCTAAAGAAAAGAGTGATTTGGTGTTCAGAACTGAACTTTATTGGTGTGCAGTAAGTGAGGGCTTGGATGACAGGCTTCAGAATGGGGAGAAAACAAAATGAACACATTTTTGTTGAGAGCCATCCTCCATGCTTGTAATTGTCTTTTTGTAGCATTGTTTTTAGGTCTCATGCTGGAAAGTTAAAACAAAATATGTCAAATGCAATAAAGTTCTATGGGACTAAAAGTGAATGATAATGGAAAGTGCTAGTTAGCAAATGAGGCTGATATTCCCATCTGCAATATTGTCATATTGTCACTGAGATGGAATTTTCCTAAGCAGAAGCCTTGTGGCATAAAGTGGTCTTGTAATTCTGGCATATTGCTCAAGTGTTAAAAAAAAAAAGGAAAGTAAGTTTACCTTTTCTGAAAATTTTATACATTTTACGAACTTTGTGACAGAAGCTGGGTAAAACTTTTTTAGCAGCCTCCCATTGCATCAAGTGTAATGCAGTGGTATTTTCTAGTAATGGTTATTGCTAGGATGAGGTTTGTAGGTAGAGTTAACTTGTATTGACTTAACAATAACTTAATACAAATTAACTAGAGTTAACTTGTATTAAGCCATCTAAGATGGATTAAACACTGTAATGCTAGAGGCAGGAGAACTTGGTTCAGATTAAAATGCCAGGGAAATGCAGCTTGAATTACTGTGACTCTGCCTTCTGCAGCACATAGGGCAAACTGTATTTAGGACTGCAGAAGAAATTAATATGCTACTTAACATCTTTTCTGATTAATCTTGTGTTTTTCAATTCTGTGCTGTGGCGCTTATGAAAGCTTGTGTCAAGACAAATTTGATTCTCTTGTGCTTGAATCCTTAGAAGATTCTTTAAAATGCTCATGATTTCCCAAAGCTTGTGATTCTCTTTTATTTATGAGGTAGAGGGAGATGTCATAAGGTGAATGGTAATTGGGGGAAAATAATGGAGAGACTTCTCAAAACAGCTTTCTGATTAGATTTGGATTCTGTTACTTTGTTCTGTTTTGGAACACAGAAGCTTTTAATTTTGCTAACAATTGTATGATAGGAAAGAAATTGTACAATAAGAAAAAAAAACATTTTGAGAACATCTCACCAGTCGCATATGTAACTTAAAGCTGAGATTTACAGTGTACTTAAAGCAATAATTTTGCTTCCTTAAATATGAAAATTGAAGTGCATGTCTTTTGAGAAAATATTTTTTACAATATAAGTTGATCTATTGAACACTTTTACAAATGACTTTTTTGCCCCCAGATGATAGTGAAATTAAAATGTAGGTTCTTCTTTGCAGTAAAACCAGGAAAAACTTAGAAATTATGTGGCTGTCAACTTAAATTTATTACTGAATTTGTCTATGTATTTTGATTTATCCTGAACTCATCCTGATGTATCCTTCACTGCATGTATTGGTACCTGAATTAGCCAAGGCCAAACGCAGTTGCAGCTTAACTCCTGTGCTTGCTTCAGGTTTGAAAACACTATATTGGGGAGAACTCCTCACGTTTTTAGCTCTGAGTTGTTTTGCAGTATAAAAGAGGACACACATGTAAACATTTCAGATCATTCTGAGCCTTATCTAGAACTTCACCAATCTGCCAGGTTTGAAAATAAAAATATATTGGGTGAGGTGTGTGCTGTCTTCCGCCTGTGCTCGCTCTTCTGGTTGGCCCAGCAAATCGTACATACTATGGTGTGCACACATAAACTTCAGAGCAATGACCTGAATCTCTCTTCTTTCCTCTTTCTTTGGAAAGCTGAGGATCCAGGACAGGAGACATGATGGAGTATTTTGTAGTGGTTTGTTATCCTGAGATGCCAGTGGCATGCAGACTGTATATACATGTTTTAGTGTAGTGGAAGTAGATTTGACTTTCAATAGTGATGGTAGTCCTGTAGGGATGGATCTGATAGATCTTGTGCACATCATATACATACTGGATGACTGGAAATTTACTCTGTTTGGAAATGTCATCTATCACAGAGTTGCCCAAACAGCTTGCTCTGATTATTTTCTTTCCATGTTAGGTTGGTACAAATAAGACAAGGACCATACAAAAGCAGCTTTCTAGGACCATCTGGAATCTGGCTACTCCCAGCTGCTGCAGGTCAGAGACTAACTGGTCTAGTGTTGGCAGGTTGAATGTAATGTAGTGGTCTAAGAGGAAATCATTGCTTTTGTTTGATCTTCCTGTACTTGTTTCACAAGCTTTCATATACCACTCACTAATCAAGAATGCAGCTAAGTGCTAAGAGAAAGGAAGTAGTCCAGCTGCTATTGCATTAATCAAAGCACACTAGGAATTTATAATCAGCTGTATAAATAGACTTCACAATAAAACCAATCAGTGTAGTATCACAGGAAATGGAATTGTGTACCATCTGTATTCTTCTTCACCTCTGAGTGCATGGTGTAGCATTATGTTGTTAGATCTATTTGATCATCTTTGCACTACAGAAGTGCAAGCTACATAAAGTCCACCCAAGACTGCAGGTGCTGGGATTTGCTGCTTTTTGTCCATCAATCTTAAGTACTTGCTCGAGCAATTAATTTTGATCATGTTGATCTAACAGTCTGTTTTTGCAGAACACTCAGCAGTTGATCTACTCTTCTTCTCCAGTCTGCTTTATCACATCAGAAGGTCACTTGTACACAGTCTTTTTGTGTGCCCTTTAATAAGTTGCACTCCTTGGCCCCTCCCTGTCTCGTTGGTCCGGAGAAGACATGCCAAGGAATGGAAGATCCATTTTTTGCTCAAATTGAAGAAAAACTTAATGTTCTGTATTACAGCAAAGGGAAAATTTGCATATTTTTCCTCTTTGTGCACCTATGTTCTGTTTCTGTGTTTTCTGTCTTAACCAAGTCTGAAATTACCAGGCCACCAAAGGGAGTTCTAATTACTTTGTTTATTGCATTCTAATTATTGTGTTTGTTATCTTTTTAGATCCTCAGGGTGTAATAGGGTTGGGTAGAACAAGATATGTGGATCTTTTATTTTGGTGATCTTCTTGTCGTATTAGGCAGTCAAGGAATTGAAAGGTTTTTACTTTACAAACTGGAAGAGGTTGAAACCCGTGTTAGTCCTGTTACAGAAGGCCCTTCTATTGGTCACTGACTTGTTAATAAAATTAAGGTTTGGAATTTTGCTAGCTAGGAAAACATCATTAATTTGATGACAATACTTAAGCTTGGGTTTGGGTTTTTGTTTTTTTGGTTTGGTATTTTTGTTTGTTTACATTTTTTGTGGGGGTGTTGTTTGTTTCATTGATGTTGGTTTTTTGTTTCTAGCTGCCTCTTTCTGTTCTTAGGCATTTTTCCAGGTACCTTATCAATTAGCTAATTGCTAAACTGTGTCTATTCCTTAACATCTACCTTTTATAACTGGGAATATGAATGAGGTGATATTACTTATGATCATGTGCATTTTGCTGTGCAGTGGAATCTTTACCAAAGTTCACAGCTTTTAGTTTTTTCTACTTGAAAATAACTGTTAATAATTTCAAATACCATTCATGACTTCTTTTTACTGTTACTTTTCATCTTGCTCTTAATCCTGCTTGTGCTCATGGTGCGATTGCAATTTGATAATATATAACATAATATTGTTTCTTCTGAACAGTTGTGCTTTTTAAACCAACCAATCTAATTTTTAGGAATGTGAATCATACAACTGTACTCTGTGTCATCCAACAATCTGTAGTGTTTTGAATTCACTAGATGTACTTTTTGATACAGCTACTTCTTTCCTTGGGGACAGTGTTCAAGGCTGTGCTCTGGTCCTTGATGGTGTTTATGGTCTGTTTGTGCTTTGAAGTTACACTCATAGAGAAATTTAAGAAAAAAACATTTGTGTATTTCGAGCCTCATTTACAATGTTGTGTGTTTTACTTACGTGTGTTTTTTCCAGCCAGTCTAATTGCTCCTCTAAGAAACATTTCAGATTGTAACTCAGTCTCATAACTTCATATCAAAACAGCTTTCAGTTCTTCATTTGAAGCCTTTAGAGGAAACGTTGCATTTTCTGGGTGAATGTTCACACTCTGCATGTTAGTAAAAGCTTCAAACCTTTCAACTTTTGTTCTCCATAGCCTTCATCAGTCTTCATAAGTTTGCTCTCTGGTAGAGTTTTTCACTTGTAGACTTGGCATTCAGGTTGTAGAGAGATTTCTAAGAGAAGGTAAAGTTGAGATTTTATACTGCTTCAGAGCCTCCATATGTATTTGGATTTGTTAAATTCTTGCAAGTGATCTAGCCTAATTTTCGTAGGTTTTGAAGGGACTATCTTGTTGCAGTCACCTTGTCTGTGTCCTCAAGAAAAAAGTCTTTCATAACTGTATCTGAAAAAAAAAGGCAGTGCATCAGTTGGTGTCCACTTGTGTTTCCCTGCTTGTGACAAGTATTATAATATGTGTAAAGTGAAGACTAACATTTTGGGGTTTTTTATGCCAAAATCTTTTCTTATTGATTTCTATAGCTCAGTCTCAAAATCAATTATCTAGAGGTTTTTTGATCTCATCTTTGTCCTTCCATGCTCTGTATTTTCCTTTTTTATTTTCTTTTAGTTCTATTTTTGACTTAGATATGTGCTTCTGTGCTTGTTTTTTATTTGCACATAGGCCATTCATAAATACTTGATACTCTGTGAATTGTGAGGTGTATGCATGAAAAGGATGACTTCTTTCTCATTTTTAAATGAAATATGTATATAATAATGTATAATTCTGCTTTTTGTAATGCAAATGTGAAATACGCTGTTCTTTTATGGTGTTGTGTGTCTTTGCTTGATTTGTGGATGCTTTCTATATTTATATTGGGTATGCCTTGGTGGGTTTTTTGCCCTTGGTTTTTAAACTTACCTCTTTATTTCTTTTGTGTTTATTCTTTCCATGTTTATTTTACTTAACTGTGCTAGTATTCAATGTTTGCTCTCTTCTCAGAGCTTTTTGTGTTTGCATTTACCTGTGCCCTGCTGGTGCATTGCTGAATATTTGTTCACATATCTTTTTCTTATTACTCAAGTTAATAGTATAATAAGATTCACTGGCATCTGATTCATAACTAGAATGTACTTCTAGGAATTTAATATAACCAAGTTTTTCTTTTTGAATTCAAAGTTCTCCTCTTTTCACCTCAGTAAGATGGAATACACTGTACTTACATTGGATTTATGCACCACCTGGCACTAACTCCAGGGCAAATTTTCTATTTACCCTGGTTTTACTTGTATCTGTGCAACCTACTTTAAGTTTAAATTGTCTGTATTACAGTGATTACTTAAGCTGTCCTAAAATTAATGTCAGTAATCGTGGAAAATTATGCAAAATACAGTGCTGACTTTTTTTATAATCTGTAAACCAGACCAGGCTATGGTCTTGTTTTTTATTCTCCTTGCACATTCTTGCTATTTTCAACTTTTCTACTATAAACCATCGTTTTAATACAAAACTTTGTGCCAATATAATTAGTTAATAATTGGCATAACTGCACTAATACTTAAGTGTTTTTTTTTTCTTATAACATTTAAAAATTTAATCCAAATGTGCTGAGTAAGAAGGAAATTTATACTCCTAGGAGAGCAAGGCTGAATTGTTAGTATTTGGCATATCTTGAGAAGGTGGCTGAAATAGAGTTTGACTGGTTTCTTACCCCACTGCAACTTGTCTAAGGATATAATTCAGACTGTAAATATAAGTTATAAATACAAGTTATAATAATTAATATAATTAATATAATTAATTATAATATCATTATAGATTATATATTATTTAATTATATTAAATATATTACCATATTATAATTAATTATAATAAGTTATAAATACAAGTTATTATAATATTACAAGTTTTTTTACTGTAACAATCTCAGCTATAATGATTGACAGATATCTGGGTTCTAGGATGCAGAGTGTTTTTTCTTATTTTGTAAATGAGACAGCACACAGAGCTGTGCAAATTCAGTTTCTTAAAAATTTATTTTTCAGACAGTCACTGGAAAAGTGATTTGATTGTTCATAATCCTTTAACATTACCTTGTCTGATGGAAACAGTGTTCCATTTTGAAGTGCTTGTGAATGTGCCATATACCATTTAAATGCACCTAATTTATAAGTGTCAAAAATATGTTTTGGTTTTCAAATAGAACAGCTGAAAGCTAGGCTGACACAATCAACCATCTTGACACCTCTCTTGGAAAACAGCTTAGTGAGCACAACTTGCAATCATCTATGGCTGATAGTTTCTTTTCTTTTTTTCAAAATAATTAGTAGTCAGTAGTATGTAGGCACTAGAGTCTTCTCCCCTACTCCTTTTATATTAAGCTCTTTTATTCCTGTGGCTGAAACAATCTACTGTGCAGAATATAAAAAAGTAAATTGGTGTGGCAAGGTAAAAGGTACTGTAGAACTCATGCATACTTTAATATTCTTAAATCCAATAAATATATTCATGTATATTTATGCAAATTAAATTATATGTAGTGTTCTAAGTTACCTGGACATGTTTTTGTTGTTTGAACCCATGGCTAGTAAGTTATACAGTACGGTAAAAATGATAGCTGTGAGTTAAATTTTATTCAGTCTTGTTACTCTATCTCTTTCATTAATGTGCATAAGCAGGTGATAGTCTTTAGAGGTCAGTGTTCCATAAAACCTTAAAGGCATTTTAGTCTAGTCTGTTTTTAAAGAATGAGAGTCATCCAAATTCCAGTTTAATTTTTTATCGTCTGCGATTGCATACATGGGCCTATGGAGATTTGGTCTGGCATACCTGTTTTCATTAGAGTATTGCTCTACTTTTATGAATTCAGTAAACATTTTAATAAGCATGACTTTGTTCTGCTCTTGGGGAAACTCAGGCTTATCATTGTGGGTCTATTGAGGGAGGTGAGCAAAGGTCCTCTGGGTGTGCCAAGTCAGCAGTCTGTGCATGCTGGGGCCAAGAAATGCATTAAAGAGACTGCAAGTTTAGCAAGTCAGAACATTTTCACTATTTCCATATTTATCAAACATGTCAAGAAATGTGATCACAAGGCCTTCCAGGGATTAACTGCTCTAGTATTTTGATTGTTTTAAATTTTTTAAAAACTGTGACAAAAGCCAAGTTCGCAATGTGCAGCAATGCTTTTGTATCTATGAATGTGAAGAATGCCTGACTGAGCTTTGAGACCTGTTCTGAATGGCAGGCAGAGTTCTCTGGATGTGTGTTCACACCCTGCAGCTGATGGGGACTTGGGCTTTTGGAGCTGTGTAGTCTTTTGGCACATTTCTCATGAGCAAAAGCCTGGAATTGATTTTCTGTAGAGTATGTAAATATTCCTCTGTAGGTCAACTCATCGTTAGTACTTAAAACATCATAAAACACACATGGGCTCTGAGCAGTGAAGTCAATCCCTTTAGGCTTGCAAATGTTATTAAAACATTTTGAATACACTGGCTTAGCAATGAGCACAAGATTTTGAAAATTGGAACAGACATACTCTCTTCCTACCAATACTGAGCTAGCCAGAAAAAGAGAACAAGACATGAAGGAACCCAACCACATAAGAGAGACACCTGTAGACAGAGGTCTGTCTGCAAAATGGGTTTGATTTCGTGACTAGTTTGCTGGCTCTAGGAATTATTCAGCAGATTGATCTATCCCATTTTGTGGTGCTGTGTACTTTTTTTATATGAACAGAATGATGGCAAGTGAATTGAAAATTGTATCTCGACTATCTGAGTGTGAAAAAATGTAGGTAAGCATTGGAATGGGTGGAGAAGTTTTTGGTATTTTTGATATTTTTTGATTTTTAAGAGCTACATTTGCCAAACTTAATAGTTTATTCCTGTAGCCAATGATACCGGATCACATGGATGTGTGTGTGTGCTCCTGAATAGGCATGCAAAATTACCTTTGAACTTCTGGCCAGTTTCAGCCAGATTTGTCAGAGGATTTGAAAAAAGGTTCCTACAAATATGGTGAAAGTAGATGACCAGCATAGGATGGGGATGAAAAACTGTATGTGCCTGTAACCATGAGAAGAGCATTCAACAGGTCCTCAAAACTCCTGAACTATTGCAAACGAATGACAAAAACAGTCTGAGTGTAGTAATAGCTCTATGTTCTAGCTCTAAAACCTTTGGGAAAACAGTTATGAGTTCTGTTTGAAGACCTGATTTTATGCTTCAGGAAGAAAACCTGTGGAATAACTGGAGCCTTTGTAATTAGTGTAGGAGCATTGATCAAATATAGAAAGACTCCTTTTGATGTTAGTGAGTATAGAACATGATTACATCTTGTTTGTATTCACAGTGGTTAAAAACTCAGTCATGTTTTTACCATAGGCTTATTGTTATGAAATATTTAACTTTTTTCCTTGTCATCCTTTTCTTGTTATTTTGGCATTTTGAAGGCTGTGGTTTTTTTCTTCAAACACTTGCACTTTTACATTTATGTGTTCCAGCTGGTAGCTGATGGGCTAAATCCATGAGAAACTTTGTATCCTGCTGTCTTTTTCTTGAGGAAGAAAGGACCACATATGAAGGCTGTACTTGCAACCCATGTGGATTCCTGCGTGTGTGCAGCAGTTGCAGCCTGAGTCACCTGAATGTCAGTGTGTAAGAATAAGGTGGAGCTGGACCTTCTGGTTGTGCATTTGGCTTTGCTCTTTCAGCTGCTTGCTTTGCAACAAGGTTGGGCAAGCTTAATTAGATAAAGAACTATTTTGTGCTTAAATCTTCACCTAGAAATCTGAATCAAACGTGTCAACATTGGGTGTTAAAATACTGTTTGGACGCTTGGTAAAAACCAGTTGTTTGATTTTTTTATGATTTAGTATGGTTGTTTTTTTTTTTTTCTTTAAGCAGTCTTAAAAGAGAACAAGTTTGGTCAATATTGGCCACCATTCAGATTATTAATGAAATCATCAAATATGATTTAATATTTATTAATGTCCAGAAGATGCTAATGTAACTTTCCAAATTAAGGTATGAAAGAGAATTTAAGCGTGTTACAGATTGTTCTAGCTTAGCACATCTGCCAATAGCATTGATTTTTAAAAGAAAAAAACAGCTCTTATACAGTGAAATCTGTCTGTACTGGCTAAGTATTTTAGCATCTCCAGAGCCCAATGTGTAGCTATATGTGGTCCTTGCTGAGACATCTCTAGTATATACAGGGCATGAGGATGAAAGAAATATTTGCTACTAAAGTCTGCTAGAGAAATTGAAACAGCAATAATGCTATTTCTCTCTTGTCTAGTATCTTTTGAATCTAAAGAATTCAAAGCACTTTAATGCCACTTAATTAAGCTTTAAAGTGTACCTCTGTTATAGATTGATTGTATTCCCTTATTTACAGATAACTCAGTCCAGTATAAAACGTTGCAAGGTGAGCTCTTGAGAATGGCCAGAAATAAAAACCTCACTTTTCTCCTTTAGACTTAGATCCAGCAAGTGCTTCACAGGTGTTTAAATTTCTGCAGTTCTCTCATGTTTAATCCTAAATACCTGAATGAATACTGGTACGTGTGGGAACAACAGTTAGGAGTCTTACATGTTTCAATCTGGGAAATGTAAAATCCTAGATTTTACATATTTGAGGCTGGTCTTGGGCTTTGCATTCTAAAATATATTAATAAGTATATCTGCCCAGAATAGTGACTTGTAAATGTCCTTTGATTAGCCAGAGGAAAGTACTGTATTTTGTTGCAGCTCTGAGAGTTGAAGACTAGACACGATGTCTTGATACGTGTTCTTGTGCATTAATTTTATAAGTTTAATATAAATGTGACATAAATACTGAAGGATATTTGGAAACTGCAGAGTACCATGAGGCTGATTTCTCAAACTGCATTGCTGCTTATTTTAATACAGCCCTTCCAGTCAATTTAATTCCTGCCATGAGTTTACCTTGCCCCAGTAGACTCAACATGGAGCTGAGAAGCACAAGCAGTGTGGTTTGCTGGGTCTGAGAGCCATAGGAAGGCTGTTGTCACAAGCTTGCATTTGCTCTGTGAGTTTGTTTTAACAGCTGGCTTTGCCATTCTGTGTTGCAGTGTAGAAATGCGATTGTGAAGAAACAGACAAAGGGCTGCTGAAATTCCAAAATGTTTTGGTGGCAGTAATACCCAGCTGAGACAGTGTACCTGCCAGGGTACCCTGCCAGAGACAGGACAGCTTGAAATCACAACAGAGGAACAAAGCTGTTGAAAAATCATTTTAAAAATGAGAAAACCTAATCAGTCATCTTCCACCCAGTACACTTGTCACAACAATGCCACCCGTTTTGAACGCAGTGAGCTGTTTATATTTTAACTGTAGCTGATGTTAAATTAGTGAAATAATAACCAAAATATAGTTTATATGTCAGGGAAGTGCTCTGCAGGGAATGTACCTTTTAAATGCCTGAATATAAATGCAGAAACATATATAATGATATTTTCTCTTTTTTTTCAGTTGCAGAGGAGTATACTCTTTAAAAAGTTACATTGTAGTATAAGAAAGGGAGGAAAACTTTTCTGAAAAATGTTTTAATGTTTGCAAAATTATATGATGTAATTATTTAACCATTATCTATTTGGTGATTGTAATATAAGTAGTTTATTCCCAGTTGAGCTAGTAATTACAAATGCAGCAAAGCAGAATACTTTTGTTTGGTATTGCAGCAGGGAAGAATGATATATTCTCTTGTGTTTGGCCCAGGCAAAAGGGTGCTACAGTCACAAAAGAAATAATGCAGAATCACCAGCAACATGTTTCATGATTGTTCATGTACCTACTCGTACCTTACTCATACGTCATGCACATCACATAGAAGCACTGCATTCTGTTTTTGCCCTTTGGCTAGGATCTCAAGTGCCTGATAAGATGGCAAGACAGAAGATTTTCCTTGAAAATGCTCTTTGATGGTAGATATTGTTAAGGTAGCAGATACAAAAGCATCCAGATATTTTTGTCCGCCTCTATTAGTTTGTAACCTTCAGGCATATGCTACAGCATGAAAGAGAGAAAGAAATAAAAGGTGCACCTCCTCCTAGCAGGGTTGTGTGGCAGTAAGGGACATGGAATAATCTGATAGCCTCGTTATTGCCCTGACCACTTGGGTAGCTGAGCATCGTGTTAGTGCAACAGTAGAGCTGGTAGTACCTAATTGTTAGTGAGAAGGAAGAATGAGTTTTATACTCTGTGTTATGTACTGTGTTCCTGGGTCCTGAAGGTAAGAGGCACCAAGTGTCCTTTTGTCTCCTCTGCCCAGTGAGTTACACACCATTTATTCATGACTTTGTTACATAACTTGAAAGACTTAGGTATAGGCACTATTGAATGTCAGATATATTTTCAACTCCTTATTTCACCTATTTATGGTCCATTTAAAAGTGGGCGAGTATATTGAATTTGCATCACTCAGTAAATTTGGGATATGCTGCTGATACTTGGAGGTTGTGATGAGTTGGGGACAGAAGCTGAATCTTGTGGACAGGACAGAAAGAGAATGCAGCTAACTGATAGTGTGTAGGCATACCAAGCAGGGTCCTAGAAGTGTACCAAAGTTTTCAAATTCACTTTAGCACCCCTGTCCTCAGTCTGTGTCCCTTCTGTACAGAAGATTTCATGCAGATTGCCATATTTAATTTTAATTTTCTTAATTCATTTTTACCACATCTTATGAGAGATTCAGAGAATAAAATATACCTAATACTTAATACTGTGTTTCGAAGAAATACTGATCACCCATCACTGGTGAGAAATACATCAAGTAGAGCTATGCTGTAGTGGTGAGGTGTGTGCACAGTGTTTTTTAGATAAGCTGTTCTCTGTTTTGTTTTGTTGGAAAGGAACAATAATACTCATCTTGCCATATGTGTTCTGAGCCAAAACAGACTTTATTAAGCTCTAAGAGGCCCAGCAATTTAAATAGCAGCAGCATTTTCCCTACCCTGTGACTTGAGAAAACAGGGATGTAGCTGAAATGAGGGAATGAGAAACATGGAGTCTAGCAGGGGAGGGGAAAACTTGGGTTGTATCCAGCAACAAAAAACAATCTGATTTACTTTTTCCTCTCTGTGTAACATGGTGGGAATCATAAGTAACAGAAGTATGGACAAGTCAGGGAAGAAAGATACAAAGATGGTGAGCTGGTTTGACTATGTTTGTGGTCGCTTGTGCAATCAAGTCAGTCACAGGTTCCCCTGCTTCACCTCCTTCACATGCTGACAGAGCCAGATTTCTCTGTTACTTTGGAATCCTGTTAGCAGCAGCAGCCACCTCCCTGATTCTATGGAAGATCATCTTCCAGGAAGATGACAGCAGATATGTTTACCAGCAGCAACCAGGGACTAGAGTAAATTGAAGGAAGATTTTTTTTCTTTTCTTTTGCCTGAAGGAGTGAATGAAGTATTGAGATGGGACCTCCTGTAGAGGAAATCGTAAACCATGTGATTTTGTCTTGGTTTTGATGTATTGAAAGTTGCACCATTTTCTTACTTAAAATAGTGTGGATTGTGTTGTTTAAAATGATGTATGTGTTTGAAAATAATTTGGCTTTAAAAAAAAAATGTCCTGCCAAGTAGACTGACCCTACATAGTTTTATATTTAAATTTCTTTACTCCAGTGGTATGTAGAATGGTAGAATAAGGCTGAGAACTTATTAGATTAATGTGTGTACACATGCATAAGATGAGGTGCCTTGGGCTGCAGAATGCTTACAGTCAAAATAAACATTGAAATTTGGGCTTGTTTGGAAATCCCACTTCATACAGAGAAGGAAAAAATTCTTGGTTAAAAATAATCAGGATTAGAATGTAGAAAACCTTAACAGATGGGTATATGTGTTTTAGGACATGTGCTCTTTGATTTCTTTAACTGGAGATTCACATGCTGAATTGATTACTCAGTAACTGTTTCCCACATCATTTCTTAGGGTTTTGGATGAAACATGCTATGCCAGCTATTGTAGAGACAGGACACTAGACTTGGTTGGAAATAGTAGCAGTGTTTAGTGAGCCTCTCTCCTGTCTGTGGGCTTTAGGGTCCCTCCTTGGGGCTGGCACAGGCTGGAGCGTGGGAGGTGTAACCCCCATAGTGCTCCAGACTGCCTACTCTGTCCCCATTTTGCTTCAGCCCATCTTACCCAGCCCCAAGGTTAAGCTTTTTGTCTGTTCTGATGGTCCTATTAATGCTTCACAAATTTTCCAAAAGTGAATGTAGGACTTCTACATGAAGTAATAAGACACATATACCAAAGTTTTCTAGAACATTTTAATCAATCTTAAGATTAGATTTAGTTTCCTAGGCCAGTTTTTTTTCAGATGGACACAGACCTGTGCTGGAAATGCTTACTGTGATACAGATGAGAGTTTAAAAATAAATATTTTGGTTTTCATTTGTGGGAAACCCAACTGGGAAGAAAGTTTCATTGCATGCTGAGTGATTGCAAAAAGGCCTTTAGAATATTAACCTTATCTATAGATGTTTCACATACCACTTCATTAGCATTGCATCCCAATGAGTCTTTCTATTTGTGACTTCCAGAGCTGGAATTTCTAGGGATGAGGCAGTAGCTATCAAAAATACAGTTAGAGCTAATTATTGTGAAATAGGTATTTTATTGGCACAGATGACAGGAGTTGAGAAATACACACTATCTTTTATCTGTGCATTTCAAATCACTTTCCAGATGAGCTAATTAGGCTTCCTAGATAATTAGATGTAACTTATAAATAAATAATGGGAAGTGACTTGCCTAGTATCACATAGTAAATCAAAAGGTACCTAAAATGAAACCTGAGACCTAGTTCCACATTTCCTGCTATCAGCATGCAGTTGGTCTGTATTGGCGTTGCATCTAATTCAGATGCATTTGCAGAAGACTGTGGAAAGTTGAGGACTTGAATTTTCAGATCTCTGTTGCAGCTTGTACTTCATTGTACAGTATTTCACAGGGCTGCTGCAGAAGAGGAGCAGAGCTCCTTTGCTGAATCAAGTAATGCTAATTTAAGAAGGCAGGCTGTGGTGGAAGTGTGGGAAATGGCTGTATATTCCTGTAACTAGGTGGAAGTTTTGACATTGTTGACTTGAGTCCTGCTTTAAGAACAGTGTCTAGATTAAATAAACAGTAGTTTGATGTTCCCCTAACTCAAAGGATTGCTTTACTTGAGACACTGCATGTACGTGAATGGTTTTTGCTGGTTCTTTGTTTGGGGTGTTCTTATGTGGTGGTGATTTTTTTTTTTTTTTATAACTGAAGATCCCATTGATCCTGAAATTTTAGTGTCTGTTTTTCCGAATAATTTCTTTATCTTGGTGAAAGAATGGACTGGCATTTTGTCTGTAGATTATCCCCTTTTAGTTGCTTTGAATTGTCTTATGAACTCAAATCTGTTATTCTTGGAGTATTGATGTTGCTAATAATGCTGTCTCTACTGAAGAACGGCATACTCTTTTGGAACTGTATGCATGTAATTTATGAACTGTGGAGGGCTCAAGTGCTTTATATGTAATGAATTAATGTGCCTCTCAGCTCTGAACTTGCAGTGTGAAAAGCACGCTGCTGACCATGCAAAACTCACTGTGGCACTGGAGTGTGTAATGACACTCAAAAGGAGTAGGTGTTACTTCGAGTATCTTTGCTTATGTTTGGAATGAACCTTTTAGAGACTTAAACTGAAAGTTGTTTCGCTGATTCCTTAGTAATTTGCTTTGATGCACATGCTTTCAAATCCCTCTGGCAGCAGCCTTGTACAGTGAACAGGGCTAAGATGCTGTGTTGAAGCCCCTGGTGAGAGGAGCAATATGAAAGAGACTTCAAGATCTGAAAAGATATGAAAGGGACTTGAGAAAGAAACTCCTAGCTTGTTAAATTTTATCCAGTTTCTTTGAAGTTTTGGGGAGACTATCCAGGAAATTGAGTACACTTGTGTTCAGAGATCTGCCTTACAGAAAGGCAGAATTCATGTTTTTATGTTATGTGGATCACAAAAAAACCCTAAGATGGCATTTTTCATATAACAAAACTAAGAAAAGATAATGATGTTAGTAAGGATGATATTTTGGCATAGTCTCAGTTCATTATGGTAGGAATAATGATACAAATTCTCTCCCTAAATAACAGTATACCTCTTTGAGTTTTTTTAGGTTCCCCTGATATTAAATAAGAGCATGCAAAATACTCTTTCAAATCTTACTACATCATTGATAACTTTTTTTAATTAATGGGGGTTATGTGTTTGCATACATAAGCATAAACGTTACTTGGCAAGAATTACTTCTTACCACATGGTTCTTAAGGTACATGTAGAGAGGCAAATACATTTCTCATGGGAAAAATAATGTTGATGAAAGCATGCAGCAAATCAGGGAATTAATTTAAATTGTTAACCAAACTGTTAACCAAACTGAGTGGTGAGGTGAGTGGTGAGGCAGCATGAGCCATGATGAACAATGATTCATTTATCTTGCAGACAAATCCATTATAATTGAATTACAGACACTGCAAGAAAAATGGCTCTCAATAGCTAGATTTTTTGCCAGTAGATTACCAAGCAGCTCTTCTGTGTCCTGTGCATTCTCTATATGATGACATTATAACTCTACAGTTCTGTGTCTTATGTAGAAAAGACTAAATAGCAGTAGTATTAGAGAGAGATCATCACTGAATTCACATTTTGTAATGCAACTAGATTCTAATACCTTTCTGGAAAATGATACCATGTTCTGAAAAGTCCTACCATCTTCACTGGTGCTGCTTGTAGGAGAAAAAAATTACTGCTTAACATGTGCAAGGATACCAGATTGTAAATATGTGGCATTCTTCTAACACTGACTGAACCAAATAGCTGCAAGAATCTCTATCTGAGTTCCAATATAGAGTGGGATCCTTTTAGGCAACAAAATACATTGATAACTCATTATGAAAGTTCCATTTTGCTCTCTGGTATTCATGAGAGATTAAAGATCAGGTTTGAGGACAGCCAAGCAGACTTAGCATTTTATTGCTGCTGGGAGCAGTCCTTCATCTCTTTCCTCCATTGCTTGTTCTGATGTTCATCTGATCCCTTGGGAAGTTGATTGAGGTTATCAACTTGCAGAAGGCTCGTTCTGGATGAATTAGCTTCTGCCAGTGAATTGGCTTACTGAAGGGATTACATGAATCATAGCTTGTACAAGGAAGCATTAGGAATGTGTGGCTGGAAAGGGGAAGGCTAAGAGGAGGTAGGGCGTATGGAACCTCTTTCCTGCAGCAGTTAATCTCTCACATCAACTTAGCTGGGTTCCTCTTACTGCACCTTATCATCTGACTTCTTTAAAGTGGTCTAGCTTTCAGAATGTCAGTGTAAAATAATCAGAGAGGTGGGGCTACCTGAGAAGAGTAATGACTAGAGAATATTTCAGTCCTATATTAATTACTATGTACACTGGGAATATGGACTTTCTATTGGTGTGGTGAATGAGTTTGACTTATTGAAAGTTGTGATGGTAAACAGGAAAAACTTTTTACTTTTGAAGTATTTATATACTTTATGTATTTACATACATATATATAACTTTTATATTTCTCATTTGCTAGTATTCATTCTATGAAATTAATTCAGTTATTTCAGCCAGAGATACTGTGGATGTTGTATTGCAACAGAAACACAATGTATGTGTAGAGGCACTGGCCCTAGCAGAGTCATTCATGCTCCAGTTCTTCCTAGCTTGGGATTAATAGCAGAGTTCTGCTACATGTGCTGTTACTGTACCAAAGAAATATATGATGCCTGTCTCCTTAGGCAATCCAGAATTCTTTAATCATCTGCAGACACAGACTTTTTATGTATTCAGAAAAAATACATGTATTTAGACTAATTTACAATGTACTGTTGGCTATGTTGCATTTATCCTTAAGCAGTTGAGCTGGAAGTAAAAAGTGCAGAAAACTTCAGAGGCTTGCTGTTCCTTAATCTGAATAACAGGTATTCTCAGTGCTGGTGATTGCCTTTGCACAGTGTGCAGGAAGAGGACTGGAGCTCATGCTGACAAGGCTTAGTCTTTTTAAATTTTTTTTTCTTATTCAGAGACAGGATACAAAAGTATCACCTCCTGATTGTCTGTAGACAGACAAGAAATTGAGTATTTCCATTTTAAAGTTGCAAAAATGCCTTTGTTGACTATCTTAAACAGGATTTTAACCCTTTATAGTTCAAGTGCTATGCCCATATTTTACTGGATTGTAGCCTTACTACTGAGACTCTGTCTTTTCATTATCACAATGCTGGTTTTCTTGTATGTCCAAGTATAGAGGACATCCATACTTCAGTTATGTGATTCTCAGTAAGCATTTACACAAATGACAGGGCATGGCAAATAATCTTTTGGGATAAGTATTTAAACTTAACAGGTTTGTTTATGTGATTATCAACATAAGCAGATGAAATAGACCTTTGTGTCTTCCAGCAAAAGCTTTTTTTAAAGAGCTCACAGAAGTAACAGGTTGGTTCAAGTGCCACAGAACACGATCAACAATGAACACTGTAGTGTTATTGTGCATGTCAGCAGTGCAGTGTTACCTCTTTCTGCAGTGGCTATCTTGTTGGTACCCAGTTAGGCCTGATTCTGCCTTGCTTCTTATTGGAGAAACTGTAGGTTGTAGTTTGTCAAAGCTTTTCTTTAAGACTGTTCATGTTTCTTGCCTATACATGTCCCACAGACAAACACCCTGTGAAATCTGTCTCAGTTTCTTGAATCTTTGATTGGAGGCAGGTTCAGATACTGTTTCAGAACAACAGTTTTGTAGGGTTTCACAGGTAATAGCTGAATTGACATAAAGTAGAGGTAGATTTGTAGTGACAGTCTAAGAGTAGGAATCACAAGGTCAGAAATCTATTCCTGCCTTTGTCCTAGACTTAGTTCTTAATATAGACAAGTCGCAGCACTTCCCTGTTGTGAAGTAGGGATTATACCTGTCTACTTAAAAACTATAAATTTGCTACCCTCTCTAAAGAAAGAAGGTTGTAAAAGAGCTGCAAAGTGCCATTTCAACTCTGCATTTCATTTGAACACTGGATTTCGCTGTGAAGGAAAATGAGTATTTGTTTTATTGCCTCAGACCCTTTTGGATCCAAAGTACTGCAGCTGGAAAAAGACTTTTCCATATCCAAAGTTTCCAATTCTCTTTCTTCCTTCTCACATGTTTTGAGAGTGTTCTGGTGTTGCTGCATCTGTGTCCGTCAGTTATGTCAATAAACTGTTTGCTTGCTGGTACTTTTGAATTTTACTCTAATATAAATTTTTTCCTGTGTCTGATATGCCTTAATTTCTTCAGAGTTCAGCCTTGGCTGTTCTGTGTGTGCAGTATTAGAAGTCATGGGGGCAACTAAAACCAATAACCATCCAACTAATGGCATCTGGCTTTTTGTTGTTCCATATTGAAATATGAAAATGGGAGAGATAGATGTTAGTGTCACTTTTGTCCTTGTATTTCTCTTCAGTGATGACCTTTGAACTTTACAGATTGGAATGTTTTGGTTGCTTTATATCATTTTTGCTGTTGGTGTAAAAATTTTGAAGCCACCAGGTATTTTTTCTTTTTATATTCTTTGGTTTGGCTTTTATAAACTTTCCAACCCAACTTCTGTTTTAATTTGCTTCAGTGCTGCTTTGCTTCTCTCTCTGTATCAAGAAAGTCAGGAAGTCAGGACAAGAAGTCCTCAAGTGTTCACAATATGGAAGTGCTGGTTGTTGTTTGATGTCTCTCAAAACATGTAACACACCGTGCTCTTCGCAGCTCAGCTTGTATAACTCCTTAGCACCTTCTTGCTCCTCCTAGGTTCAGGGGAGGGGGAGGGAGGAGGAGGACTCCTATTTAATCTTCCCATGTGTTTTGTTTTAGCCTTCTGTATTTATAATGGCTGGCTTGAATGTGGGCACCTTCCTGTGGGTGCCACTACCTATTTTTACCAGACGTCCTTCCTTGCATTGAAGACTTAAAATGTCATACTTGGAGATTAACAGATAAAGTAATTAACAAGGCTTCAAACAGCCTCTTGATGGAACAAATGTTTTTGGGCACCTTTACATAGTGTTAGTAAATTGCTGGAAGTTTGCTCCTTATGCTTTATTTTTTCTTCTTTCTTTGGACTATCTTGATAAGTTACCTGTTTCTGGAGTAACAGACAGATTAGCAAATTACATAAATATAAAAAATACCAGTTGTTCCTTTTTTGTAGCTTGGTGGGGTGCCTGGCAGGAGTTTAAAATAACAAACATCCACCCAGGATTGTTTTTCTGGTTCAAATGGCAACTGTTTGAAACATCTGCTGACTAGTAGTGTGTGGGTAACACACTGTATTAGAAGCCACATTTGTGTGCCTGAGTTGTATCTGAGCCAATGTGTTGTAGTTACTGGCTTTTTACAACAGGCCATGCTGCTAGTATTTGCTCAAAAACTACACTTTTGGCTGATGTTTCTCAACCTGGAAGCATGTAATTTGGCCAAAGGAGACACTATTTTCTTCAACATATGTGTAGTGTATAGGTATGGGAAGGGCAGTGATTGTGCTGTAAGCATCCTGTCCTATTATCTATTCATTTTTGAGCTAAGCTTGTTGCTGTTGGTCTTACTAAGCATTCCTAGATCTTGGCTGTGTCTGTGTTTAGAAATGGGGGTCAGCACAAGTTAAAAACAGATTTTGAACATGCTTCCAACAGCCTTGTTTATCCTTACTTGTTTCCTACCTCCTTTGTTGGTATATTAGTATAAATCACTCTAACTTGCTTGAGGGAAATGGAGCAATGCTGAGTAACAGCTGCTAAGGAGTGAAAAATCTAATAAAATTTCTCAAAGCTTTTAGATGTGAAGAGACAAATGTCAATACTGGCAGTTGTGAGTAACTTTGTACACATCGGTGAGGTAAAATGAAATAATACAGATTAATGAAATAATACAGAAATAATACTTTTGTTTCCCTCTTTTAGTGGTTTTGAAGAATTAATCATAACCTAGCAAAAGACCATATCTGTTTTCCATCTAAGTCCAGACCTTACAGTCAAAATTAGTTGAATTCAGAGGAAGAAAAGGATTCATGGGGAGGGTGTTTTTCAGTTCCCCTTATGTTGCCAAGGCCTGTTTTGGAGTTTTTTTTGTTTGTTTCCTCACTGTGTGATACTGTAGCTTTCTTAGGTCTCTATCCAAAAGGTGATTGTGATGCTCAGAAATCATCTTCCCGCTTCACTGACACTACACTTCTCCCTTCAACTTCCTCTTGAGCATCAGAAGACAGGAACACCCTGCAGTAGTCGAAACTAGGCCAGATCCCTAGAACAGTCTATGCAGTAGCAAGGGTCTGAAAACTGAGGCTCTCAAGTTGTGTCTTCCTTGTTGTTTAATAAATTATTCAAATTTCAATGAAGTTTATATCCTTTTAGTTTTTGTATCCTCAACTATGAAATGGTAATGTTGATAACAGTTAATTCCTTTGTGAGTGGTACTAGATAGGTAGTAATTCTAAAGGTAGGAGTGTTTGTAAGAATCCTTTATTTCTTAGGAATACCAAAACCTAAAAAAAACCCAAACCCTACCACTGTTGTTATTATTATTGGAATTTTTTTTTTTCTGAATGGGAAAACATTCTTGAGAGGTCTCCATGAATTTGCATGTTTGTCTTCATCTTGAGACATTTGACAGCAATGCCAAATAACACTGGAGCAATTGTTAGAAGGTAACCTGATACTGTTATTGTTCCACTTCAGTGGAGCTAGCTCTTCTGTTGAGGGAACTCAATCAACTGGAAGAGTTTTTGGTTTCCTGCATTATTAGCTGCCAGACAAATGAGAAGAATTCATTTAATCCAAGTATGACAGCTTACTCAACAAGCAGCTAGAGCAATGAAACTTAAATGAATTGTCCTTTGCAGGGGAGATACCTGGACTATAAGTAACAAGTGAGAAACACATTTTTTTAGCTTGTAGATTTTATATACACAGAGAAAAGCCCATTTCTTTCAAAAGATGATTAAATTAATGTAGAGTGAGGCACTACAACATTTCACTTAGAATATTAATAGAGAGGAAGAGCAGTTAGTTTGGATCAACTGCATTTCATGGAATTCAAAAGAAGTTTTATGCTATTTCAGAAATTTTTCACTGTTTCTTTTACCAGATCTTTTACTCATGTGCGTGCCAGATACCTAATGACTTAATTCACTCACAAAATCAGGAGAATTAACTACTTCAATTGATTTGAGTGACAAAAGACCTTGACATGGAACTGTTTTCAAAATTTGGGTTTCTTAGAACAAATTAGAACTGTTAGCTGGGCTTGTGTCATTCAGTTACTTTAATTGAGTTTAATTTTTGGGTTAGAAGCTTAAAGCAACATGAAAAAGGAAGTGGTGTTAAGTAAAACTTGGAGATGGGGAGATCACTTTACGTTTAGGTTGTAGAAATTCACATAGACCACTTTGTAGCTTTTGAAGATTCATTGCCACAAGCACAATTTTTAGACATATTTGCGTTTACTTCTATGGCATGTGTGACATATTTACCATTTAAGAGGAAATAAAGGACCTGGCAATATTTATGTAGAATCAACAGTGTTTAAAACTTTGGTGCTTTATACAGGATTTTCTTTTCAGCCTAATTAGATGTAATATGAAACTTTGTATCCTAAAGTATAGGGCAGAGCTTCTTATAAACAAAGAGCTTTGTAAACAAACAAAGAGCTTTGTGATGCATTAGCATGAAAAATATTATGGAATTAAAGGTAGTGTTGTTTGGTTTAGACTGCAAAAACCATGGTCCTGGCTGATGTGGAATATAGCTATAAGTCAATTTCACTACTTTTCATGAATGCTAACTAGATATAGTGTAGAAAATGCAACAAAGCATATGAATTTTATAATCTAGGTTTATTGTTAATTTTGTAGCAACATTCACTTGACTGTGGGAAATTTCCTGAGGATAAAGGACCAGATGAAGTTAATTGACTGCTCTCAGTCAGTCACTAATCTTCAGGGACTTGTTTTCAGTGCTTATGCCTAATTTCTTAGGATGCAGTGAATTTGGATTCACTGTATTTATTGCAGGTATTTTTTTATTAGATATATTACAGAATCATAGAATAAGCTGAGTTGGAAGAGACCCACAGGGATCATTGAGTCCAGCTCCTGGCCCTGCACAGGACACCCCAGGAGTCACACCCTGTGCCTGAGAGCACTGACCAAACGCTGCTTGAACTCTGTCAGATTTAGTGCTGTGACCACTTCCCTGGGGAGCCTGTTCCTGTGACCAGCCACCCTCTGGGTGAAGAACCTATTTCTAATATCCAACCTAAACCTCCCCTGACTCAGCTTCATGTCACTCCCTTGGGTCCTGTTGCTGGTCCATCACTGGTCACCACAAAGAAGAGATCAGTGTTTTTATATGTTGTGTAGAGGGAAGAGGATGAATGAAATCTTGGCAAAGTTTCAGTGAGTGGTTGTCTCCAAACATCTGTGCTCCAATATCAGCAACTAATTAAACAAACTCTTTGTGTACCTGGCCCCCATAGTAATTGGGAATTGCATGTTGTGATTGGCTGTATTTCTCTGCAGATGCAGTGTGGCTTACACAGGGAAAGTGGTTCCTGCTTGTGGCTATTGTAATTCATCAGATAAAAATAGTAAAAATTTATCATGTATTTCTGAAAATGTTACATGCAGATTTCACTGTGTGCTGTTCCATGCTGCTGGCACTCACCCAACCTGTGTCAAATCAGAATGAGCTGGGCAAGGGTTTCAGACTACCTGGTCCATCATATGCTCATTGAACAACCAGTTCATTAAAACTGGGGTATGTGTTCCATTAAAATTGAGACAAGTCCCAGAAATACAAGCCAATGATGTCAGCTGAATGAGTTCACTCAATTTTTAGTTGGTATTTTTAAGATCAAAAAGTGTAGAAATTCCAGTATTTCTTGCCAGGTCTCATTTAAAGGGCAGCTTCTATTTCTGTATGAATGGAAGTTCTGGTAGATCAGCCGTCTTTATTAGTAGACAGTGGGAGCTTTGAACCATATTCCTTTGATAAACTGGTTGGAAGGAAGAAATTTCACTCAAGGGAAACTTGGTTTTATGGTGTCTTTATAATCCTGACTGTAGTTATCCTTAAAACATGTAACTACATCATGGTGTTCCCAAGTGTGCTAGGTGTTTTGAAGTGCACACTATGAAAAATAACTCAGACGTGAAAGGAAGGGGAAATATGTAGCAAGTGTGATCATAGTATTTAAGTAGGTAATGGCATGAGGTGAAGTGACTTTTATGGTTTTCTTGGGTTTGGGTTTTTGTTTTGGTTTTTTTGGGTAGGTTTGGTTTTTTTTTTTTTGGTATATCAAAATGGCCAGATTTGGGAGAAACGTCGGGCTTGTTAGAGGAAAAGGATTTTTTAATGAGACTAAGAGTGATAGAGACAAAGAAGGGAGTTTGAGGGAAGGGGTGTGTGTGAATGGCTGATTCTATAAGGCGGTCTGGCAGAGGAAATGTGCTTGGCTGGTTTCTCATTGCTTTCCCTCCCTTTTCCTCTTCCTTTTCTAGTCAGCAGTTCTTTCCCTTCTGTCTTGCTGCTCCCTCACAGCACCTGGAAAGATGCTGGTAAATAGGCAGAGAGCTGCTGTCTTTAGCACTGAGCTTTTCTGGGCTCCCAATAACGATGCTGTTGTTGTCTGAGCAAGAACCATGGCATGTCAGGCTCCAGAGCTGTCATGGTAGATTCCTAGCAGAAGGGGAGTGCAGGGGAGAGTGTAAATCTCTTCAAGATTTCTGGCTCCAGAAGCTCCATGTTTTATGGAATTAGTAGTTCAAAAATTTTTCCTCTTTCCTTTATGGACAGCATTTGCAAGTGACTTGACATGTTTGGAAGTATTTTATTCTTCAGACAAAACAGGAACTGTTTTACCTCTAGATAATATCTCTGTTGTCATTAGAGACAAGCTTCATTGCTGGTCTAAGCAGGTGCAACTGTATTGACTTGAGAGAAGTTGCACACATATTTGCCAGAGGTGAATGTCTCCTGTTTCCACCCACATAACAGTTGGGTAAATAATGATGCACACGGTTCTCATAAGGGGATTATAGCAAAGCCACAATGGAGTTTATTCAGTTTTGATAGAATCAAGTGACTTCACTTTATAGGCTGATAATGTGATTTACTGCCATACCAAGGGTTCGGGTCTGAACCAGATACAACTCGTTTGACTTGTGCACACAAAGCATTTGACTGAGTTTGAGATATGTGTTTTCTGTCAGCTCATTTATGAGTTATTTGGTGCAGGCATGTTTAGGATCAACCATCCAGGTTCCTCTTATGTCTAAAAGGGACTAAATTAAGAGCTTGTGATGCAGCAGTTGTTACTGGCATGGGATATATACAGAGGTGAAAATAAAATAATAAACTTTTCTGCAAGCATGTCTTAAGTCATATTGGTGTGTTTATTTGGGACTCAGTATGAGGGGTAGGCAGGGGGGCTTGTCTTTCCCAGGCTCTGTACACACTTCATTAAGGTTACTTTATTTATATTACAAGGTCAAATGTGAATTTGGTGCACAGGCTTTCGACTTAAACAGAANTCTCTGACGTCTGGCCTGATTGAAAACAGGCAGAAACTGGCACAGACCAATATTATGTCATCCTTTGCTTATATTTCCTACCCACTCATTCTTTATTTTAATGTTATATGAGGTCTTCAGCAGAGTGTGACATATTGTTATAATTACATCATTTGGAAATGTGTTTATCCCCAAGAGTTGTAATTTGATTTAGGAACTGTTTTCCCTGCTTTCAGTCTGTTATTCATAGCATAGCATGACCATCAGGCTTCTGCAGCAGGACTTGACACACCACTTTAAATATTTGCAAACCATAACACAAGAGTCCATTGATGCATGTGGGGAGGAAAGAAGGAAGGGAACATGATTTAAGATTTGATAAAATTCTTGCAGGTTGAATAAACTCTAATAATATTGTGCTAGTTTCTATGTAGAGCATTCATTCATTCATATCTCTTTGCCATATAAACAAATGCATTTTTGTGAGTGTTTTTATATGTTTCTCTAGGGTGCTTGTAATGGAACTACATGTTTGGCCCTTGGCCTTGTGTAATGGGAAGCAATAGCTCTTGGAGTATGTTTGTTAAGAAAATTGCTGTGACTTTTAACCGTGTCTTTTGATGCCTGTAGAAAAACTTATTTAGTTAGAACACAGCAGTCAAGAAAACTTCAGAGTAGTGTTCAAAAACATGTCAAGCCTGCTCTATGAATTAAACAGCTGTAAATGTGGGGAAACTGTTATTTTTATGATGATAAGAAGTGGAGTTCCATGATGTTCATTAGGCATGGAAGAGCTGCCCTCGGAGATGTGAATTTTAAATTTGGTCCGTGTTTCTGAGTCCTGCTGTTGCACAAAATGTATGTGTCATAACAATATATCAAAAGGCCTAGAAAAAAGTGTGAGTTGTGCATTTAGAATGAGTAAACTAGAGCTCTTCCTGCAGCATTTTTTACTGTCTCTGGTGATCCTTTAGGATCATTAGGCTGTTTGCTTTTAAACTTCCTGCTTAATAAATATTGTTGGGTTTTATATTGATTCATATGAATTGAGAGAGAGAACATCAAAACAAATGAATTAAGGCCCACTAATCTCATCTTTTGTAACTATTGTGGGATTACTCATGTGAAAGGAAGTTGGTAGGGTTGTATCTGGGACTGTGTTGTTTTGTACTGTGTTATTAGAGCATTACATATATATTTCACTAACGTTTTTCTTCAAGGAAGAAACACCACGTATTGATCAAGTCTTAAAGTTCAGGCATGGAAAAAGAGTAGGGCTTAACTTTTCCCACACTTGATTCTAAACTGAACCAGAATACATTTATCTGAGTACTGAGCCTAGACAGATCAGACGGCGACTCCTGACTTCCTGATTTTCAGAGATACGCGGCCTGATGTAAAGGTGGACTCTGCAGAGTGTTCAAAAAACACATACATCCCCCAGGGGAAGTTTTGGCTTCTCTGCTGGCCTGATTCTGCTATCAGCCTGTGCCCAGTGACAGTTTGTGTCTTACACAAAAATGTCTTCTTCTTTAAGTCTAAGAATAAAAGTTGTTGCTTTATGCAAAATACAGCATTGTGTCAGTTTGCTGCTTTTGTCAGGTAATCCTCAAGGAACAATAGTGTTTATTGGGGTCTAAAGAATGGGCCTCTCAGAGCAAAGTAAAGGTCACATTCAGGATTAGATCTGTATTTCCTCTCCTGAGTGCTAATTTTAGTTGTGGACTTGGGGTGTTGAAGGGCATGCAGCTGGTTTGGAGTACTTACACCATCATTCCAGCTCCCTTGCTGCCATGTATTCAGGGCTGGGGAGTTTCAGCAGACAGTGCTCTTGTAGTCCAGCTGAATCTCATGAGCATGAGCACATACACCTTGCAGAGCTGCAGATCAATAATCTTAGTTTCTGACATCTTCCAGTCTTTTAAGCTATTAAAAAAATTGTATAAAGGTATGGAGTTTTTTTGTTGTTCTGCTTAGCAGACACTTAAATTTGCTTGGTCATCTGAGTTGCTGAGTTCTTCATCAACTCAAGCAGACATTCAAATTCCTCTTACACTCTGTCAAACTTTTTTTAACCAGGTATGGTTTTGCCACATGGCTTTGTGTTTTGTCTTAGCATAGGAAACAAATTCAGGGACTCTTACTATTCCGTTTTTTGGTTTTCTTCTTGCTTACACTGCTTCTGTGGTGAATTTCAAAATTTTGCTGGAGTTACTTGTTAATGAGATTCCAAGTCATAAACCTGTTCATTGAAGAACTTTGTGCCATATCTGGATAGAGAAACCCCACACAAAATCTTGTTTTTCTTCTGTCAAAGCCTTGCAGTCCAGGTGCATGTTTATGTTTCATGGCTTTGCTTTTGTAGTTCTTGCAAAATGTATGAAAGGTGTTAGGGTAATAATTTTCTCTTTATTGTACTGTTTGCTTCTAGGCGCTTCTTGCTTTCTGCAAAAAAGTCTTTTTGCCCTGTACTCTTAAGTTTCTCCTCTGGCCTTTGCTCTTCGTTGTCAGTTCAAACTGCGGCTTTTTTCTTTTTAACCTCTCTTTTTTTAAACTTGCTTTTTGCTTTTTTAGTTTTCACTTGGGAGATTGGTGTGAAAAAGGTGACTGGTTTCAGATTATTGCTTGACATACTTGCATTAAATCTTGACTCTGAAGCCAGAGAAAATTAGTTCTTCTCAATCATTCTCACAGGGAAAACTTGGAATTATTTCAGTGTTGCATAACAATGAAGTGCAGCACAGCTGTTGGAGAAGGGCTGGCTGGAGGCTGGCATTAATAAGTCTGGTATTATGCTGGGCAGGAACAAGTGTGATGCTTAATCAAGAAATCTGTTTTGACACTGTGGAGTAACATCAGTGGGTGTGAATGTTGAAGTTAGATGTAGGTATTTGAAATAATTTCTTTTTACAATGGTGAACAATTAAATTGAAAACAGAAGTGTCATTGAAACAAACAGAACCCAAATATATTTGGTTTTCTATGTTAAAAAAAGCTTTTTTATAAACAATGCATCCCTCAAACTCCTAAACAGTTTTTTCCTCTCTTTCTAACCTCAGCTGTTGTAAAAGGAGGCATATTCAGGATTAGTGTAATGATCTTTTAAGTATTCTGATGTTTAAAAAAGATACCTCAATGTATTGTTTATTTGCATAAGGGCTGACAGCCACATGAAAACTATAGTAGCTCATGCCCTTGAGCTTACACTCTCCCCCAAAAGTTTTGTTTACATGCTAAGGGACCATGTAAAATGCTTTCTTTTTTTTAATCTTGGGTAAAATGGGACACTGTTGTCCTCTTAAAAAAACCTACTCTATTAAATAGCTGTTATGTAAGTAGCTAAATGTAATTTGTAATACAAAAATGCATTTGCTATGAAGTCACCAAACTTCTATTGCTTTTTTGCATATCTATGGGAAATTAATTCTGCTGAGATGTTAAAATTGCCAAAAATGTGGTTTATTTCAAAATATTACTTCAAAATTATTTTTGTAAATTATTTATGAAACAGTGATTTATATTAATGTGTAGAATTTGTTATTGTCACCTAATTTCTGCTGTGCTTACTCATTATATTTAAAATTTAATAACTACTTGTTGGGGATGTTTAATGGATGTCATGGTCAGAGTGGGTCAGCAAACAGTGTATTTTTTGGTGTATTTTTTTTCCATGTCTGATTTCTGGAGTTAGTAATGTTTATATGTTATAAAGTTGTGACAAGTACTGCTAGATGACATGGCTACAGGAAAAGATTACGAAGAATGTGAAGAAATGTTCAAGTCAGAGTGAGTTGCAGATCTCGCTTCCTCCTTTTGAGGAAAGTGCAGGTACACTTTTGCAGTAGTCATCTTGTATCTGTTGACCAAATTAATCTTGTGTGAAACATTCACTTAGATAAATTTTTTGGTCTCCTGAGTCTAGTTGGTAAGTCCATATCTCTGAGCAGAAAGACTACACAAAATTAATAAACTGGTTTATTTCTTAAAGTATTTTAAAGTAAATCTTTATATTTGTCTGTCTCAAACATATTTATTATGTTTTACATCAAGGCAGTTTATTAGGTAGAAAAATGGGGGGCA
This sequence comes from Leptocoma aspasia, assembly GCA_013399835.1. Lineage (NCBI taxonomy): Eukaryota > Metazoa > Chordata > Aves > Passeriformes > Nectariniidae > Leptocoma > Leptocoma aspasia. The sequence goes on along the minus strand of VXAX01006658.1, from coordinate 1,394,251 downwards.
GTTATCTGCTTTCTGTTAATAAATTACTTGAAAAAAATTGTAGTTTCTAAGGATGAAACAACAAGCCACTAGAAACTGAATTTCACTGCCTTTCAATATGGAGCCTAAGTTTCCCTTTAGCTTCAGATAATCACTTTTCACGTACATACCTACTTCACATTGAGGTGTTCTGGTATTTGTAGAAGGTTTTTTTTGAGGACAGTATTTCAAAAATACTGAGGAAGAGCAAAGCATTAATGTTGTTTCTCAGATGTTTCCCTAATAGAAGAATGCACTGAACTGACAAATATTGAAGAGGAGTATGTCCAAAACCCCAAGCTTTTCAGCCTTGTGTTTATTGTCATCCTCAGGCTCTTGGCTAATTTCTAGTTGTGTGTAATGTCTCAAACCCAGGGCACTAATTTAGAGGTAATTATCATATGATCAAGCTGTAGTTGTTATTTTAGTGCAAATTTGGGAAATTAAAGCTGACAGCTGTTTTCCAGCTGCATTTCAGCTGCACTCCATTAAAAAGAAAACAGAACAGAGAAGCAGCAGCAGCATTACAGTTTTTTCCATCATTGCTGAGCTTGGTGAAGTTGCTGTATCTGGTTGCCCTGTGAAATATTTACCATGTGTCTTTGGAGCCTAAGTAAATAAAACAGGAAAAGAAGGTTCAATAAATAGATGGAAAGATTGAAAGTATCTGACTGAACACCGAAACATATGTGTGTGCACTTGGCTCTGCTGAATATTTAAGAGCTCAGCTATTAATTCTTGCCAGACTTTTGCATAGGATGGATCAGAGGTTACTAGAGAGGTCAGTTCCCTTAAGTAAACCAAGTTCAGGATACATTCAGTAACTTCCCTGTCACTTATTAAAAGCTCTCATACATCTGATATATAGAAAACAATTAAAAGAGTTTTAGTAGACTGTGATTTTTGTAAAAGAACTGTATAACCTAGGTCATTAATTGCTAAAGCCAGAAACCCTGGGTCAAAACTGAAAAACTATAACTAATTGCTCTGTAGAAATGCAAAATGTACAAGCTCTGCAGATGAAAGCTGAGGTACACTGACAATATAAATTTGAACCTCTAAAATTGAGCTTTACCTTCCCCTTAGAAGTATTTGATTATCATAGGGGTGATATTTTTCAAAAGCTGCCAACTGATTCAAGAGCTACTGATGTAAAGGCAATATCCTGTAGTACGTAATTATTTTGATGCAAAGTTTTCTAATAGTCTCTGATTTGTTTTGCTGAATTTTTATTTAGGTTCTTAAATATATCTCATCATTTGTTTGTGTTTTAACTGAAACTCCCAGTGTTTGTGTCCTCTCAGTCCACCACTCCAGTCTGAATTCATGCACATGGTACAGTTGAAATCTCTGTTTCTTTGACACCTGGATGAAAACTTTGTGGTTTGGATATTTGAGAGGAAAGTATCAGATGTTTGTTTTCAGAGTTACAAGTTGAAGTACTTGTGAGGTGATGCTAAAGAAGTTCTGCTACTCAATTTTCTCTCCAGCCTCTCCAGTGCAAAAAGTATCTGTTTTCTAGAAAAAATAAAGATGCCATTCCTTTGGGTGACAAGCAGTCCAGAAAAAGAAAAAGCACAGTGGATCAGCTTTGGAAAAGTGGCTGATGAACGATTGTGCGTCTCTTTTTCTTCCTGGTATCCTGTAATTTATTTTCAGAATTGCAGAATATTGGTGAATGAATCAACTAAAGAGATAATAATAAACCTTCTAGTCATCTTCTAGTGCCATCTTTAACTGCTGTGCTGCTGCATGGTGTGAATGCAGGCCTTTAAAGACAGCCAGGAGCAATGACATGAGGTTAGGGAGCACATGGACCACATTGATAGGATGCATATAATTGACACTTGAGCAACTTTGAGTGAGGTTGATGAAAATGACCACAAGTAGTATGTATATTAATAATATGACTGGGGCTCTTGGTAACTGAATGGCTGCCTCTGTGTCTTTCTTTGCTGGAGCTTGCAAGATGCATATACAGTGATGCTAATGAGTGGAGAAACAAAGGGGTATAGCTTAAGTTAGCCCTTTCATTTCCTTGTTAACAACCCTAACTTATGCCTGTTAACACAGAAAAATGTGGCATGTTTGTGGAATGTTTAAATGAAAAAAAAAATTAAAGCAAAACCACTTTTCACAGAATTTAAACTGACTGGTTCCACAGTACACAAAGCTCCCTTTTTTGGGAATTGCTGCATTTTTTTCATATTTTGTAGCTGGAATTGTTACAATGACACTTAAAGGACTCACAATTGTCTTTTCTTCAATTAAGTCCTAGAGGTCTTCTGTAATGTGTTTCGTATTAAATAAGTTGTAACTATTTCTCTGATCAACATATCTAGTCAAGTAAGAGAAGTGATCTCATCTACTGAATTAGACAAGTCAATCACAAATCTTTCTCATGCTCATCCTTTCCTGCCTAAAAGACTAGTAATCTATTGTAGACATCATCATTCTGAAATCTAGTTTGTTTATTTCAACAAAACCAGATTTAGTTCTGTGTTGACAAATATTTTACTTGGGGGATTTATTTATTGATCTGTTTTAGTAACAGCTGTTGTCCTGCAAGAGAACAGCAGTGGTTTGTGTCTGGGAGCAGTGCCATGCCTGTTCTTCTTTACAAACTGTCTTTTGAACATCATTCAGGGAGGGAATGGAGAGTTAATGGTTAGAAAATTGGTGGAGGGGATCGTGCCCATCAAACTGAGGAACTAAAGAGCATGCACATGGCTTTCTGTGCTCAGTGTACATATACCAACAGGATAAAGTTTGTGCTTCCATAAAAACACGTGAAAACGTAGAACTTTGGTGGTGGGAAAAGGCTATAAGACTTCAATCAGTTCTACATTTTACCTTTCCAATCCCAGTCAGGCCAGGACAACTCCCAGTGTGCTGCAAATCAAAATAACAAACCAGACCTTTATGCAGATTATAATGGACTCTTATGTAACTTTGTAGCCATTTTTGGAAGCTTTCAGCAAAGGACAGATTTCAGAAGTCAAACAAAATTATTGTAGTTGGAAGGTTAGAGCCAGGGCAGTTGGGTGGAGGCAGAATGCATACTTGGATGGAAGGTTTCCTACATGCTATGGAAAAATACCAAAAGGGATAGCTGCAGATTTCATAAGGTAATTGGATGCCCGTGGCCTAGATATGATTTTCAAAAGTGATTCAGGTCAAAAACCCCCAGATCTTTTAAGTCAGTGAGATGTTGCAAATTAAATACCTTGGCCGCTTCTTAAGAGAGCTGAATTCTTCAGCCATTTATGGCCTTGTGTGGCTGAGTAGAGCAGTGTCAATCTGTAACCTCCAGGAAGTCTGTACAGAAAAACCTGGCAATTTAGGCTAAGTCTTTCAAGTACAGAATCCAGTCTTATGACAGTCCATTAGTGACAAACTAATACTGGTGTTTTCAACCTTCTGACTGAAGTTTATAGTCAATGGATGTTTCTTCTAACCTTTCGTCATCTACGGCGGTTTCTCCTTTTGAAGGCTTATGCATATTTCATGGCAGGTTAGCTGAAAAGCAGGAGCAGCCTGTCTGACCTGAAAGAACACTTGTTGTGTTGGGATTTTAATGAATATGTTGCAGAACATTCTCCAGCTGTTGCCCTCAAGAGGAAAATTACCAGGGTCTGTTGAGCAGGCAGAATTATTTTTAAAACCACCAAACTGTGTGCCCTGATACCAAGCTGATAAGTTTGTCTGTGAAGTTTAACAGAAACAATTGCATTATGACAAAGGTGGAAAATCCATTAGGTTTGTTTAGCTCAGATGTGACAGGACAGCTCCTGTGGAGGGGGATACAGTTTCTTGTGACTTTATTGCAGTTCAGCAGGATTTTGCTGCAGCTTGGGAGAAGTATGTGGTGATCAAGTCAGTTAATGAAAATGCTGACAATATTTTTGTCTGCTCATTGGCTACTGCAGCACTTCTGTGAGTACAATCTCTGATGCACAATTGAAGGAAATATGCATGTAAACTTGTCAACATACTTTATCCTATATTTTTGTCTGGCTGCACGTTGTCTGTTATGCTCATTTATTATGTTTTATTTCTGATTAGACTGTAAACTCGGTGTAGATGACTCATTGTAGATGACTCCTTGTTTTTATAGATTTTTATATAACAGAAAAAAGCAGTCTTGTTCCTTGTCAAATCCTTTTTTTACTCATGTGCAGTGAGATGTTGCATTCGGCTTTTCAGATCATCAAAGTTCCAAGAGAGTTTTCAATTTTATCTGAACGTAGACCAAGGCCTCCAAAACTGTTTGGTATCGGCATGTGTAACAGATAGATGTGGGATTCTGCCTTCAAAAATCAAAATGTCAGCCAGGAGAATAGTTCTTTAAAAGATTGGTCCTTCTTATCACATGACTATAAGATAGTTCTTTTATTTGTTCCATGAAATAGAAGCCTGAAGACTAGGATAGTTTTACATTTTGAATGAATGAGTCTTCACCTCAAAAGAAAATATAGTTTAAGTGGTCAGGATAGGCAAAATGGAAAAATGGCAAAGCCACATGTACTGTGTGGCTGCCTAATAGAACTAAAGCAGCTGGTTTTGCTCATAAAAGGCTTTGTCACATTGGAGTTTTTACCAGGTTGCTGCTCTTGTGTGAGACTTAAGATGATGTCTCAGCTCTGTTTGCATAGATTAATTCTTCATTGCTGATTCAGTTTAAAAGATAATTAAAATATTTATGTGTGGGTGAGTGGACATTGATTGCTAATGAAGATTATTTGGTGTTGGCAGTGTTAGGCAATTTTTAAAGGTGATACTGCCTAACTTCCAAAGTTGTCAAAGAAGTTGGTGGTGGGCTGGAGTGATTTCAGTACAGTGCTGTGAAGACTGAGACTAGAGTTTAGGAATATTTCTGTTGTGCTCCTATTAAGCCTTGTGTTCAGAACTGGCATGTCATACACTGTTCTATAGAAAATATGTATGTATATGAGCATAGGGCTTAATAGCATGAGATGATCCATGACTAGGTTTAAAAGCAGAGGTGAGCTTAACAAGCTCTTGAAGCCAAAAAACAAGAAAGCAAACTAGGGTATGGATGGACACTGGAGAATTTTTTCAGGCCATAAACTTAGGAAAAGGGATTCTTGAGTCCAGTTTAACAGGGAAAAAAAGGGTTCAGAAATAGGCACAGATACTGCTCTGTCTGCTGTAGTCTTTTTCATACCTTATATGTTCCATTTTTCTGCTGCTATTTCCAAAAGAAGCCCCTAGATAACAATTTGTGAATGCTTTGGGTAGTAGAAGAGATAAAATCAGTTGCTTTTTAGATTTGTTATGAAGCTCTGTTAAATCTTGAAAAATCATGGGAGCAGTGGATAAACAATTAAAGAAGAGCATCTTAAGCTCTGAGTCTTCCTTAGCTTAATTTGAAGTAATATTACACTTGTGGGAGATATACACCACCCCCCCCAGGTGGGGAAAAAGATGGTGTCATCATGTAGCATTCAGGTTTGTTCAAGTTGCAAAGATTGCACAATGTCAACTCAACTTTTTGTCCTGCTGAGAAGCGCCAAGAAGGGAAACTGGAGTCATTTCACTAGAGGTCTTTCATCATCTTTTTACTTTAAAACTCTCAGGACACTGTACAGGAATGAATACTGAAGTTTGATGAAGTGAATACCAAAAACACTTCATAGAAGCAGATTGGATTTCTGCATAGTTGGGGCAGTTGTACATCAATGCTTTGAGGTGGTTCAGAGCAGCAGATTTTCCTGGCTGCTGCTCCTTTACACAGTCCATGAAGAGCTCTCCATTTGCCTGCTTTTCTGAGGTGTTGCATTGGAAAGGACTCTAGATCTCCTGTTTTTATGCTTTTTGAAAGTCCCAGTGTTATTGAAAAGGTTTGTATGTAAGCTGCTGTTACTCAGATCACATCCAGTGAAGCATTTTATCTTTCCTCAGTCACTGTGCTTCCCTTATCTTCCATTTATTTCTGTGAGATCTTTATGACATGGGCATGCTGCACGTTTAGCTGTACCAGTGCAAGAAATTACCCCTGGTGTTGCTTGTTATTATCACCAAGTTGCCAACCAGATTGCATAAATACTCTTTGGGCCATTCATCAGAAAGTCATCTGGGCTGGCTTAAGTGGGAGGTTGCACTGAAGCAGATGCAGAGCACTTGCATCACCTGATCTGTTAAATCAGCAGACAGCCAGTGACAGAGGTTAAAGCACTTTTCTTTTTCCAAAAGACAGGATTTGTGTTTGTCCTAATCCAACACTGACCTATGCTTCCTCAGCTATATCTGACCTGTGAACAGTGTAGAGCATCGCTGTGAAAGCTAATTCTGCTCTCATTCATTGCTCTGTATGCTGTTGGAGTGGGCCCATCCTATACAGAAGACCTTTTCCCAGTTGTGGACAACTTATTTTATAGTCAAATAGCTTAGAAATAATTCCCAGCTAAGAGTTTAGCCTGAGTACTGAAAACCACATTATATTTTTAATTACTGACAGTATTTTTATGGATCACTAATACTTAAAAGGCACAGTTTATTTGTTTTTAGGTTATTTGGAAGAAGAACTGTTGTTTATGCAGCTGAAGTTAAACTGTGATGTTCCCTGGGGAGAATTTGGGTAAAAACCAAAGATTTCATGGGATTTTGTAAAAAGAGACAGGAGTGACCTCAGTTTGTTTCTCAGGACAAGCACTACTGTGCCGAGTTAGTGATTTCTGCTCTGTTTGTTGGGACACAATGTCTTCCAACCCATTTAACAGACAGATTTGACAATCTGTAAGGAAATAGAAAGAGATTTTTTTAAATTGCTATTTGCTTTGTTCTTTGATAGGTTGTGTGGTGTAGTTTCCTTTCTCAAGTTAATAAAGACTTTGTATGTTACTTTATCATTTGGTAACAAGCGTTTTTCCTTTGACTGTTCCTTCTGAAGTATAAAATTAAAATAAAATTGTATTTAAAGAATCCAAATTATTTTCTATTCTTCTGTGTTTAGCACTGGCTTGGCAATAATAGCAGCCTGTTACTGGTTTGCCTCTTTTAATCTTGTTTAAATTTTTCTCGTCCTTGCCATGCTGAAAGGATAACCAACTGTGATATGAGCTTGCAAAATTTGTTTGACTTGGAAGGAAGGATGCAATGGAAAACACAATGGTCATTTCTTAGCTGGCAAAAGGAAATTATTTTAGAGCTTATAATACAAGGAAGTCAAAATTTGAGGAATTTTAAGCATTCAGACTTTGTGTTAACTTAAAAATATACTTACTTCAATATATTTAAATGACATCTGGATTAAATGTTACTGTTCTGGACCATCTGCATGAGGTTTTGGGGTTTTTTCCTTTTTCTTGTGGGGCTTGTTCTAGCTTCTTTTATTATGTACTCATATCCTTCAAGGCTCTGCCCTTTCCACTGTCCTTTTTGTGCTTGTGTGGTATCTTCCTTTTTGAATTTAACTGCTCTCTCCAGGTTGGAAGCTTATATGTCTGTCCTGTTCTGTTTCATCTCAAATCTGAAACTGTTCCTGGACCAGCTCAGACTCAGTTCAGTGTTGAAATCCTTGACAAACTTGACGTGGCTCCTCCCAGGCATTACAAATGTGCTGACGTGAGGTCTCCAAAAGATTTGAATGACTCTGGGAAACCAAATAGCTAGAAAAGAGTTAATCTCTGTAATTCTTGCTCTGCAGTCCAGGGCTGCAGAGCTGATCTGATGTCTGGAGAATCCTCTGCTCTTCAGTGTGGTGTAGCTCTTGTTTGCCTTCAGCTGCTTTTTCCCATATGAGATTCTATAATATCTTTCATTCCTAAAGGGGTTTATTCCCAACCAGAAGCACGTGTTTCTGAAAGATGTAAGATCTGTTACCACAAAATATGGTTCAGACCAATCCTTAGAGTTATGTATAACTCCCGAAAAGACCCATATTGTTGTCCAGTTTGACTGCAACAATGTAATGACTTGTGTTTCAGAAAGTGATTTGGAAGCATTTGGTCTGCCAGGGAACCTTCAAAAAGCGTTTTCTTTGTATCTTTTCTTTCAAGTGTCAGGGAAAAATGGATATAATAAGTAATTACCTGCTGGCCATGTCTAGGCTTCATGTGCTCTTTTCCGTAAGCTTGCCCTTCAGAGTATTATATTGTAGTTTTGGCTTTTAATAGCAGAACATGATAACAGTTTTTCCTTGTCAAGTGTTATGGTTGTTTATGCTACAGAATACATGGACATGACAGGTTTTGGTGAGATTTTTAGGCCCTTCTTGTAGCTGAGTGTGTGATCTTCCCTCTCAGTAATTTTATATCTGGAATTCAGTTACTATTTGGTCTGTTCCTTTCCTACTTCTGTGCGTGTTCACTTTAAAAATTGTGCTCAGTACATCAGTAGCTCGTGTTTTGCTAGACCATTCTGAATTCACTCTTTTCTTGCCTGATTTTCCTTAATTCTACTTTGTTTTACTTATTCTTGTGACCCATTTCTGCTTTGTTTAGTATTGTTCTAAACCACTGCAAAGCTTGTTTTGCTCCAACTCTGAGATTTATGACTTCTGGCAGGATTTAAGAATGGGATTTTCCTAACATCTAGGTCAGAAGTAAGTCAGGAGAGAAGCAATGAATGGGGAAAAACAGCCAGAGGCTGAACCTTGAATTACCATAACTATAGGATGGAGTAAGAAGAAGTTGCATACAGCTATATTAATTTACTTTTTACCCAGTCTGTTGTATGCTGTTACTGTGAGCTGCAGAAGAGCTGCTGTGTTCAATTCCAGATGTACTGTGTGTTTTCAGATCATTGGACATGAAATGCATGAAAGGCATGGCAGAAACAAAAGTTGCTCTTCTTGCTTTTATCCTCTGTATAATTAATTTCTCTTTAGGGAAGTAGAGCAAGATAAGAACACAGTTTCAGCTCAACAGAATTTGAGGCACAGGAACCTATGTCCCACTGATCAATGTTACCCCAAACACAAATATTTGAAGGTGGAGGGAGCAGAGCAAAAGCAAATGAACTGTGTGCCATTCTATCCTCCTGTGCTTGAGAGCAAGCTGTGTGTTTGTTGAAGGAAATGGTTCTGCTGAACTAGTCTGGGTGCTGTTTCAAGCCAATTGGTGATTACTTTTTCCATGGGGATTGAAATGAATGTGTTATACTTCAAAATAAGCTGCTGCTATTCAGGATTTCTGTTAGTTGTTTGTTCAGCTGGGCTTGACAGCTTCTGTCATAACTGCATGGAGAGGCACTAGCTCAGCTTTAGTTTGGCTTAAGTCCCCTCTACTTTTCCCTCTCACATTAGTGTGCTTATTTTCTTTCTGATCTTGAGACCAGTAATGTACGATGAAGGATGTCTATAAATATTAAATTCAAAATGAATCTACATTTATTCTGTATGGCTGCAAAAGAAATAATGTGTGGATTTATTGTGATCTGGGAAGTTCTTCTGAATTTCTGAGTACTTAGCCCAATCTCCAAAAAATGTTGTTGGTTTGGAGCCAATTAGTGTGCAACCTGGAGTGGAGAGGAAGGGAGAAAAAGGGAGAAGATCGAAAAGATGAAGTCACATTTCTTGAGTGTTAGTTCATCTGCAAGGTTGGACTTGCCTAAATTTGATCTGGACTCTGATTCAAATTGCAGTTTCCTCAGACTAAGGGGGAAAGGGTGATCTAAGATTCCCTTTTAAGTGAACAGGCTTGGACATTTGAAGGAGAGTTAAAATCTGAAATCAGAAATACTCAAATATTGGTAAACTAACTTCTACATTTTGGTTCATGAGTGTCTTATTTCATTATCAATTAGTGCAACAATATAGTGATAACCAAGACAAAGATCTACCCTGTAATCCAGATTGTTTGAGTTTTGCTTAGGGTGGGCTGTGAATACAGGTAATTTGATCAAAGAACTGTGTGTAAAGTATATGGCTTTTGCTTGTGCTCCATAGAGGGAAAATTGCTGTCCATAGTGATGAATAAACTGCTGTCAGTGGTCTAATTGAAGTGGTCTCTGTGAACCCAAGATTATTTTCTTTGTTTTCCTACCTGGTTATTTATCATTATTTCTAAAAGAATGGACAACCTTTGTGGAAATGTTTGGTTAGATGACAGATATTTTCATTTATCTGATGTCATCAATTCATCCTTATTGAAGCTTAGACATAAGTGTTGTTTTCCATTTTCTAGGCAGCAGAATGGAGCTCTATCTGTGTCTGTACAATAATGTTTAAACGGTACTGCAGTGGTTAATGTTTTTTTGTCAGGTTAAGTATTTTTGGTTTCAGCATTCTGGTAGCTGAGGCACCAAAACTAGTAATGAATAATGCAGTAGGTAGGGATTTAGGCATTCAGACAGTATTTTTCTTTTAGCTTCCTGTCACTCTCCTCTGTTTCAGACAAAGGATAGAATTCTTCAGTGAGTGTATATGGTGAATAAATAATCTGGTGGAAGGTCTGAAGTACATGCAAACTAGTTCTAATTCCAGTTTAAAACAAATTTGTAACTCTCTAAATACCCACTGTAAGCAAAACAAAGCAGATACAGTCTGAACAGTTGGTTTCTGAACATACAGCAGAGAAGATGGCCAGCTAATCAAAACTCTCATTGAATAAATAATACAGTATAAGTGTCTCATTAACATAGTCTTAGATACTGTGTTGAGGATATGTTTCTGAAGGAAATCATGAATAATAATCTCATTGCTGCTAGACTCTCAGCAGATGATCATGGTCATGTTTGTTTTCCAGACCTAAAGATTTGTGCTTTCAAGAAATGTACATCTTTTATCCATCTACATAAATTGGTAGTATGAGGAACAATGGAAGAGTGAGAGTTCCTTCCTTTTGTAATGTTTACATTAGATTCCTTAAAGAATTACTTTCTCAGGTACAGTTGCATTTCAGATGTGAAGCAGAGCTGATGGAGCTTACATACTGAAGTGTGAAAAAACATAGGGAAGTGACTAATTATACACTTTATGGCTCATACAGTAGTTTCTTTCTTTACTGTGATAGAGTCTAAGATTCCTAAGCATTAAGATCTGAATATTGGTAGGTTGTTACACCCCGGAATTTTTCCCTGTTTAATTAAAATAGTAATGTCAATGCTGTCTGTGCAAACTCATCTTGGCTTCTTTAAACTTAGTAATAAATATACAGGCCTTCATATATATTGTCTGTCATTTTTCTGCCAGAAAAGTTTTGCTTACCTGACATATAAAATAGTGACTGAATTAACATCACAATTCACTGTATAAGTATACTTTCTAAATGTATGACTAACCATAGGATATCATCCATCAATGCTCAGGAGTTCCTCTGAGTTTTGTTAAATTGTATCCTATCCTAACTATAGAATGACTTATTCAAAAAGCCTCAGATCTTAGTTTCTCTCTTAGTAGTCCATATCTGCCTCATCTTGTGACTGATGTGTTATTCTGCACCTGCTTTATGTACATATAAACTGATTCTGCTCTGCCTTTTCCTGTGCATCAAGCCTGAGCCCTGTGAGTGCAGGAAGAGGCCAGCTTGGGAGCTGCCTTGGTCTTGCAGGACATTTTAGGTCATTGGTCTGCAGATTTGTGACAAAAGCTTTGTGTGTCTTTTTTTAAAATATGCTATGCAGCCAGTTGCTGGAGGCAGTAAAGCTGCCATTTGAGTGAGCAGAGCAGCATTGCATATGCCTGTGGGATGTCTAACATCAAATATCCACTGTACAGTTAAAGCTTCAGGAGACTTTGAGATAAGCTGAGGTCAAACATCCCTGGAATTTAACACAAACGGTGACAACGCTTTTGTTTCTGCCAGGCGTTCATGCAAATCTTTGTACACAGTGATACTGGTTTTTCATTTGTCTCCCACACATGGTCTTGCAAAAGGCTGTGTGTTTAATCATTTGTGCTATTTCCTTCAGCATCACAAATCTAAATTTGCTGGCAATTCACGGCCACAAATAGCTTTTGTCATCCCTGATGTCTGTGGTGCAAAGATCTGTGTGTAGTGGTCTGGGAACCTGGAGCACACCTTTGTGGGGGGTGGTTTGTGATTTTTAGTTCCATCAGAGGCATCTGCCCTGCAGAGATCAGTTAAATTTTGAGCAGTACAAGGGTGGAACTGGCCAAAAGGCCATGGACTGCTGACACCTCCAAGCCTCCTGTTTATGTAGTAAAGCACCTTTTATCCTTAATCCTTAAAGTAGTCAAGGTGAAGACAAAGTCAGTCACCTTAAGATTTGTCACAAATTTCTTTCTGAACTACTAGAGTACAAGTTGCTTTCTATTAACATGGGTCTGGCAGAGCTTAAGTACAAGGGCAAAATGATAGCTCTTAAGTGTAATTGTTCTTCTTTCTGATGTGCTGACTGGCAAAATTGGAACCATTTACAGTTTCCACATTCGTAGTATTTTGGTTGGAGTGAGCATACTTCCTCAGGAAATAAGTGCAGCTCCACCTAAGGTTCTGCAGACACAACTATATGCAATAATATAAAATTAGGATGATAGCAGTTTTCAATAGTAAAGACTGAACTTCTTTACAACAACACTTAAGGAAACGAAGATGGAAAGAGCAGTCTTTGTTTAAAGCATGTGCTGACTGAAAACCAAAACCAGAGAAACATAACAAGTGAATGTGTTGTGAATGAGAGAATAATTTCTGACTGGAGAACACTGGTTTATATTAAGTACATAGCAATTTTTGGCACAATTCTTTAGCCTACAAGTGTCTGTTATAAATAATTTTGTCAATAGGGCCTTTTCCCCCTCAGAATTAATATTAGGCTCTACAGAGAATATAGTATGGGCCTTTGAGATCCTTTTGCTGTGCTTTGTGTGTTACTAATTGTAGTAGGCTTCTATCAGCAAAGAAAATTCATTAAAGGAAACCAGTCTGAAATATGAACAGAGCTGAGCTGACTGATTTCAAATTCTTTCCCTATTGATGACAAAAGAATGATTTTTTAAAGTTATCTTGTAAAACAGTTTTCTCTTTTGTGGTGGTGCTTAATAAGAACTTGAAATAGCCATGTGTGAAGTAGCATCAGGAACTGGTACATGTTATAATGCCAACACTCCCACACCTTTTATTCTGATATTGGCTCTTCTCCTTGCACTAGGCATTGCCTGCCCTAGTAATGTGATAACGTGATATTCCTGAAAATAGAGTCTGAATCCTTAGTTCTATTTTGTTGTCTTCAATCTTGTATCATTATGATGTTTTTTGTTTTGGGCCTCAGGTTCAATAAACCCACTTGGATACTGCTGGTTGTATAACAGGGTTGTGTGGCTGTGTTGGGTTTACACAGCAAGGTTTTGGTAGCAGGGTGAGCTGCTGGGGCAGGCTCCCTTGAGTAGATACTGCCCACTTGCCAGACAGCGAGTTGTTGGATCTGTAGCATACACAGAACTCAAAAGAGTCCAAAACTACTTTGCTGTTTTGGACACACTTTGCTCAGTATGGCCATGGTTGTCATTTACACATTCAATGCTGACCACAGAGAGGATGATATCTACCACTGCTATGGTGTTCTGGCTTTTCCTCAGTGTTCAGAGTGTAGCTCTGCACTTGTTTTCATTCAGTGTGTTGCCTGCTCTTGAGATCTTCCTGTCTTTATGGGATTTTACCCAAGACTAGAGGATCTGTATGTTTCACAAATAGTTGGCTTTTCATGGTATTTCAATGGCACGTTATCAGCAGCATTTTAGAAAAAGAAGCAGATGAGAGATATATAAGGCAGGTAAGACATACTAATTTTGAAAAAGTTGAGCACCCCATTTTGAAATCCCTTTGACCTGTTAGATTTGGCATGGAATGTGTTACACTTCTGACAGATGGAGTTGAGGCCTTGAGCCAAGAAATTAATTGAACAAGCAACAACTAGCAGATACTCAAAATTTGGTCCAAACAACTTTCAAGAACAGATTTGAGGAACAAAAATAATAATTTCTCTTTACTAGGAGCTAAGTCAGGAAAATTCCAAATTCTTCTTTTTTT